>OX377206.1:88498029-88773244 GCA_947396885.1 Heligmosomoides polygyrus polygyrus
AAATGTGTTCAAGCATTGCTACTAGTAAGGTACTCAGCTTAACCGGTTCCATGCTGATATCAGCGGCCGGCCCATCCCCGTATCACGGGTGGGTGCTGACGGACCTCGAGGATATCGCGGATGTTACGTGCGGTCAAACAGCGCCGGTGGTGTAAGGCGAACATCGCTGCCCGGAAAGCAGAAGATGCGGGTTCGAGTCCCGCCTGGCGCAAGAGTTTTGATCGTAACAAAACATCCTGTAACAACATATAGCCTCTATATCAGCCGCTCCAGGCTTCAACAAATGTGTTCAAGCATTGACACTTTATTGTTCCCCCCCCCCCCCCCCCCACCTCCCGATCAGGATAGGTCCACAATACAACATAATGTCTGTCCCCTCCCAACTCCAGAGCCACCTAGCGCACGTGATCCAATTTACACTTCTTCATGTTTATGAAGACATTTAAATAAGGTCTTCCAATTGATTACAATTCTTTATCAACCACATGTCTGTTAGGGCCGAACACGGTAGACAGACACGGATGATCTGTTGAAAGCATCACCTGTCGTCCCGTTGGTCATCGAGTTGTTCGAGCGAGCGCCAGCAGCGTCTCCGTTCGTCCCTGTCGTGTGCCAGAGTGATCCAATGGATTCTCCTCGCCTGAAGGACACGAAGAGCGTCATATCGTTCGTTCAGGGCTTTCCCGTAGAAGTCCTACCAACGCGCTGGTAATTGTCCTGATGTTCTCTTGACATTCCGCGGAATCCAGTCGGTGACGGTTCTCGTCTGCGAAGCGCGACCGACGCACCTAATTTCTGAGCATCTGTTGAAACTAAGACCTTCTAATCATAATAGTGGTTAGTAGAGGCCGAATACCGCACTCATCACTTCTCATTCTCATATGTGAATAAGGAAGGATAGAGGTTAAACGAGGGCGTTGATCAATCCTCGGGGTGCTCCATGCATTCTACTTCTTCGGTATGTCGTGGAGAGAAGAAGTCTGCTGAAAGTGAGGCTTACTAGTCATGAAAGCTAGTAGTCTAGAAACCTCAGCTATTGGTTCTCATTCCTTCATGTGAATCAGGAAGCGTAAGGGTTCAATCACTGCGTTAGCCAATTTCTGTCTGAAAAGCGCCACACGTGCAATGAATTCCGGTCGCCATCCGATAGAAAACTCAGTATTTTACCCTTCTCAGACAAGTCTGGTACCAATTGATCGATCCTAGAGGTATGACGGCTTGATTGGCGTAGGCGGGAAATGTACCCAGAACCTCGATTCGGGGTGAACGCGACAATCGGCGCGTCCTCCGACTGCACCATCACACGTATATGTGATCCATATAAAGCGGTAAGTGCAAGTTATCTGTTCTCAACATATTTCTATTTGTATTCTGTTTGTTTGAAAGGATGGTAGCGTGCCTGCGACTGGTCGTGGGTGTGGGAATCAAGGAGCTCGCGGAGGCCTTCTGGGGCCGGATTCATCAACGACTAACCCGTGGGTATAGGGAGTACAGATACCCACGACGAAGCCTGCGTCTCTAACTCTTACCTTATCTCTATCTTATCTCTACCCCTTATACCCCGCATACCCATGGGTTTAATTGTTGATGAATCCGGCCCCTGGTGTTTGGTTTAGGGATCAACCCTATCCACTTGAGCAGAACGAGGACAGTGAAATCAGGGGCCGGATTCATCAACGACTAACCCGCGGGTATAGGAGGTAGACATACCCACGATGAATCCTGCGTCTCTGACTCTTGCCTCATCTCTACCTGACTCTAATCTCTACCCCTTATACCCCGCATACCCACGGGTTTAATTGTTGATGAATCCGGCCCCAGCTGAATGTGTCCAGGGCCGGATTCATCAATGCGCATACCGGCGGGTATGCAGGGTATAGGGGTGGGCGTACCCACGATGTAGCATTCATGATAATCCTTACCCGCCACATCGTGGGTAAAGCAGCGAGTCGAGAAAACGCATTGATAGTCGTGGGTGTATCCGGATACCCAGTACCATTTCGCTCTTTATTTACCAGGCTGTCCAATAATTCTTGTCCGAAAATTTCATCATTTTTAATTTTTTTCAACTTTATTGAAAAACAAGTCTAATCAACAATATAATCACCACAGTTATCCACAACAGTGGCCCATCGATTGGGCAGGTCGCCGATGCCCTTCGCCCAGAACTCCGGCGGCTGCGACTCGAAGAAGTCCGCGATGTCGGATTTGAGGTTGTCGTAGTTGGTGAATTTTCTTCCGGCCAAATGGTACTTCAGCGGGCGGAACAAGTGGTACTCGGAGGGGGCGAGGTCCGGGGAATACGGCGGATGGGCAACTGTCTCCCAGCCGAGCGTCGCCAACTTCTGCTGGGTCTCCTTCGCCACGTGGGGGCGCGCGTTGTCATGCAGCAGGTGGACCGAGGCCCTTCGGGGACGCTTTTCTCGGATGGCGGCGGCTGGTTTCTCGAGCTGATCGGTGTAGATGGAGGCGGTGACCGTCCTGCCTTGCGGGAGCAGCTCGAAGTACAGCATGCCCTTGGCGTCCCACCAGCAGCAGAGCATGATCTTCAGCGGGTGCAGGTCGGCTTTCGGCGTCGTCGGCGGCTCTTCTCCGCGCGGGATTCAGTCGGCACGGCGGGCGACGTTGTCGTAGAGGACCCAGCTCTCATCCTCAGTGGCCAGGTCCTCGAGAAACTCCTTGCGATGCAGACGAAGGAGGAGGGACTGGCAGACGGCCACGCGGCTCTGCTTGTTGGCGTCCGTTAGACGGTGGGGGATCGAACGTGCCAGAACTTTGTGGTAGCCGAGTAAGATGAGTCGATTGTGGATGGTGGACTTGCTGCAGCCGAGCGTCGTCGCCAGTTCACGGGTGGTGGCTTCCGGCTTCTCCTTGATACAGCGACGGACTTCGTCATCATCCACCGTAGAAGACCTCCCGCTGTGCTCCCTGTCCTCGAGGCTCGTGTCGCCGCTCTCGAAACGATTGAACCAGCGCCTGACTGTGCGTTGGGACACTGCATCCTCCTTGCACGCTCTGCAGATGTTGGCGACCGCGATGCCCGTGTCGTTGCCCAGCAGCCACTCGTAGTACACGAACGTACGAATTCGACCTTGGTCCATTTTAGCTTGTACTGGTAGCTAGACGCGGCGACTGCGCCTTATATACCCCTAGCGTGGAACTCTGGAGAACCTTCTAGAAGGTCTTTACACTTGCCTGATATTATAACACTTCTAAGGAAAATTATAGAATTTTGAAAATTTTCGGACAGGAATTACTGGACAGCCTGGTACAAAGTTGCGCTCCACTGAGATCGATTGTTCTCATGAGGTCCTGTGAGCTGCTTCTTTTCCTGAAAATAAACACATGAACTCTCTGAAAAACTACGTCATCAAGAAAATATACGAAATAGCGGGGCATAATCCGAAACTCCGGGAGAAATTTCCGATTAAGTTAGTGATTTTTCCAATATTTCTCCTAGTCGGGGAGAATTCTGCGAATGTGGCCCCCTCATGCCTCCTCTTTCCCTAACTTGGACAAGTTTTTTCACTCCATATTGGCGGCGGAATCAGCGGAATGCTAGCACAACTTTTCTGGACGTCTGTCAGGGTTCTTCACCTTACCTCGATTCGTTTGATAAATAAGAATCTTGCCCTATACCCACCGCGAGTGACTGGTGGTCTTACCCTCCGGTACTTTTACCCATACCTTCCGCTTCTCGATAAATCCGGGCCCAGAAAGCGATCCAACCACAGTGGAGCTGGTCTTGTTTTTGATGCCTTCGTAAGCTCTGGTCACTTCTGAATCTCTCCTCGCCGGTTTCGTCCATTTCAACCTTGATCGGTCTCAACCGTCTCTGCTTGTGGCTCATATTTGAGAGGTGCCGAGATTTTGAGCGCCCACTATAACCATAATTCGTGGTGTGTACTCTTTATGAACTATCGAGGTTTCCAACGACTGGGAAACAGCTGAAACGGTTTCCTCTTCTTATCCCCGTCATCCCCTTATGATGGATGTAGTCGAGTCGGAGACGTTTGTGTAGAATCGAATGGCTTAGCAACGTTTGCACACCACATGTTTGTACTTGAAAAAAAGCTGAATGGAAGGAAAACGGCGATCAATCAAGTGCTTCAACATTTGGGCACTTGAGTGGTGAACACGGCTGCTGTTTCTTTGTATAGGTCAGAGGTATCGGCGCAGATATCGGATTTCCCTTGAAGATTGTAAAATCACCTTTCTCTCGCTCTACCCAGTTTCATCGATTTGGTGAAAATGTCCTGGAAGCTTTACGACTTCAGCTTTACGAAAAGCTGCGGACGTGCCTAAATGGTCGCGGCTGCTACACTTACTTTTAAGATAGTTTTCCTCTCAAGAATTTATGGCGTATCTATTGTCTTCACTCCTAACAATTTCTCTACCTGGAATGTTTGTCAACGATAGCCCCTTCAAATTGTCTTGAATCTTTTTGTCATCAACAGCGGGGCTGTTTTTGAGTGTTCCTTTTATCTAGGCTACCTTCATCTGGTAGCTAAACGTTCTCTGCATTCTACTGTACCTTCTTGTCCTTTTCGGCTTTCCTGAAGTTCTTCTCCATGTTTTCCACGCTTGATAGGACATAGCTTTACTCAAAATTGGGTAATTTAGCCCTAAAAATATAAATTTAGAAGCATCTAGAGGGGGACGTCCACCTTCCATTTCTTTCATAGCTAACAGCTTTACCCTACCTATAGTAAGCCTAAATGTAATGCTACGGCTAAAATGCATACTAATACATGCTTAACGTTATCGTTTTAAGCATTTTTAGTTCAAAGTTCTTGAACTTTATGGATTCAAGTGAGGATGGATCCCTCTTTCTAGACTTTTATCGTATCTTCTATTGTTCCATCAGCTGTTGAGCTCCCTTTCGATGTAGGATAGAAATAGGGCAAAGCATAGAGGGAGACGCTTATCAGTCATTTTGTGGGATGCTCAAGGCCTTCCACTTCTATGGGATGCCGTGGAGGCAATATTAACGTGCAGTTAGCCTGCATAAGGGCGCATGCAGTGCAGTCGGAAGAGGTGCCGGCTGTCGCGTGTCTCCGATTCCAGGTTCCTGGTTCGTATTCCCCACCCAGGCCAACCAAGCCGTCCATCCCTCCGGGTCGGTGCATTGGTACCAGATTTGTCCGGGAAGAATAAAGCACTGACTTGGTCATCTGCTGGTCATCGCAAGTCGTTGTAGGGGCAAATACACATTCAGATCACCTCTACGAGATCCTGCGGGAGTAGAATGCGTTGGCGCATCCCAAAAAGGGTTGAGTAACGCCGTCCTTTATCCGTATCCTAGCCAGCATAGTAGTTTGCGGAGGCCAATCGAAAGAGAAGTCAGTGTTTCATCCTTCCCAGACATATTTGGTACCAGCTCGCCGATCGAGGACAGAAGAAAGTTTCCTTGGTCGGGGCGAGATCCGAACCATAAACCTTAATTGAAGTTGGACGCGAAGTCAACGCCTCCTCCGACTGCGCTGCTCACACCCCTGTAGTTATCACGAAATTTCTTTTAGTCGAGAAGACCTCAGTGAAGAGTATGTAGTAGAATTAAAAGGGGTTCCGGCCCTCGTGTGCACCTCAAAGCGATTAAATGGTCGGGTCTCCTTCTGACCAACTGAGCCGTCTACCCTTCTGGGAGTATTGATAGCAGACGTATCAGGGTTGGTAAAGCACTGACTCGTCCACTGCGTATCGAATACATTCGAACCGCTTCCACGACACCCCTCAGAAGCAGAATGCGTGGCGGCGCATCGCAAAAAAGGGTTGGTCAGCACCGACCTTTATCCTTATACTTATTGAGTACATCGTTGAGTGTTATTTTTGGGAATTTTCTCTTTCACTGATGCTTCACCTGTAAGGTTCACTTAGGCACATGTAGTTGAGTGTGAAGAGGTGGCGCTGGAGCTCGTGAATCGATTCTGGATATGATTTCCTTGGTAAACATGACTAGTTACGGAATAGGTGGAGCTGATACCGAAGTGGTTTGATTGCTATGTGTACCGGCAAACCATTCAAGGCAGATACCTCCATGGTTTCACGAAGACGTTGAACTCTAACGTTGATCAAGGTGGATGTTCATCTTTTTCCTCGATCATCTTATTCATTTTAATCAGAATTAGACCGATGTTGGATCCACAATAACCTCATCCATTAAAGAAAACATATCATTCCGAGGTATAGAATGCAGCGCTGACTCATGTTTGCTTCACGAAAATATGCCAGCATGTTTAAAAAACAATTATGATTCATTAAACGCCTACATTGCCGCCTGGAAGCACTCTTTGAAACATTGAATGTTTATCCTCGTACGGCAGTTTAATTTTTTGATCCATTGTTATCACCGTGGGATGGTTGGTTTGGTGATCCATAAAACGCTGAACCTTCTTTCTCTTCCCTGGGGCTGTGAATAGCAGTGAATTGGAAGCTGAAATCATGAAAGTTGATGATCACAGAGGAACTGGTGCTCTGAAATGAATACGTGACATCTTAGTGTAGAGGGCACCAGAAACATTTCATCCGACATGAAGGCTGAATACTGTATACTGTGTACTGTACGAATTGGTCGTTTTCAATTTGACTTCGTCAAATAGGCTACGCCATTAATTTAGCTTTATGTTTATCTATCAAACACGGTGCCCCATCTGAATCCAAAATCGTTGTGTCTAAAATGCCTTTGGAGTGGCAGAGCTGAAAGAAGGCTGTACATGGTAGCATCGTTTCCACCTTCTGTTCTATTCTTCTTTACTTTTTGCCGTGATTTCGTCGTCGTTTTTCATGTCCAGGCTTGTTTTTGACTGTCTGTATAGTTTTCAGAAAAAAATTGTGAAGCGAATGTAAACCATGGCGATGAACGGCTGCTCGTCTCAAAACGCCAGCTGGGCAGAGCTTTGGGTAAGTTTCCTTTTTGCTTTTTTCCTCTCGTTTTTCTCTATTCAATTTTACTTTGATTAGAGAAAGCTGTAGGAGTCACTTCTGTGCATAGAATGGTAGCAAGCAAAGCAAATGTTGAATGAGATGTCAAGTGGGACTGTTTTGTTATGGATTGCGA
The DNA here is from genome assembly GCA_947396885.1 of Heligmosomoides polygyrus polygyrus. Classification (NCBI taxonomy): domain Eukaryota; kingdom Metazoa; phylum Nematoda; class Chromadorea; order Rhabditida; family Heligmosomidae; genus Heligmosomoides; species Heligmosomoides polygyrus. The sequence goes on from OX377206.1 coordinate 88,505,087, forward strand.
AAAAAAAAATATTGTTACGTTTGATTGAAATTCCAGTTAGATTCCGGCAATTTCCACCCATTTTTTATCCAAAAAGTCACAGTTTCACAAGTTGTTCGGTTTGTGTATTTACACCGTGCTAGCGCAGTGAGAGGGTGCGCCGATTATACCGTGCAATCAGAATCATCTCATGGTTCGGACCTCGTTCAAGCAAATACATCTTCCATATTTTCGGGGTCACTCATTTGCTACCGAACTGGCTGATTTAAAAAATAGTTGACTTATTAGTGCATGGGTAGCCCAGTCGGAAAAGGCGCTGGCTGACGCGTGTCTCCGATTCCTGGTTCTTGGTTCGGATCTACCGGCCAGTCCACCAAGCCTTCCATTCCTTTGGGTATTGGTACCAGAATTGTCTAGGAAGGGTGAAACGCTGACATATTTTTCAACTGGCCACTGCAAATCGCAGTATAAGCCAAATACGCACCTGAATTCCTACCACATCTAGTAGAAGTAGGATGCGTTGCGCATCCAGGCAAGGGATTAACGACTCCCGATCTTTGTCCGCTATCCTACGTTTACCTGAACCTTTCCATCAGTGATGTTTTTAGAGTTCTCTATATCGTATGAATGGGAAGAAAAATTCCAGTACAGTTTCCATCGGTATGCTAGTTTGTTGTGCCACCTTGTGGATCTAGCGATGCATCAACCACTCTTTTCTCGTCAGTGTCGTGTCTGTGTGCTTTGGAACTGGTAGTGTCCGTGATTCCAAGTAGAGGCAGTCAATCGAGAAGGAAAGTGCGTTGTTATGTCCACCGACCCATTGGCGCAGATGTCTAGATCGGTATCGGAGCGAGTACGTGCAGTTGTGGGCTCTTGTATTTGCCTTATCTTCCTATACCTGTACCCGGGGTACGTGTGGGGAAAGTACAATAAATCCTGATCGGCATCCAGTTCCTGAAGAAGGAGAAACTTGAGGGGCTGGGTAGAGCTCCATCGTACACGATGAAGTATTAAGCTCCCATATTGATTCCCCTTGAATGTAGTCAAAATTTAATCAACATGGCAGCTTATTATTATGCCGCGTCGTGCTGCGATTGATCTCTGTCAAGTCCCTAGAGAACACTTTGACGATGCAACCCTCTTGACCGAGATTTGGGGTCAAAATGTTTGACACATTTTCGCATGAACTATCGGCGAGAAAATGACCTCTGCCTAGGCTGGGAATGATTTTGAAAGTTAAGAACTTCAAGGGGTTCCACTTCCTGCTCAAGATGTGCTCCTATACAGGTAGTAAAACCTTTGAAGGTAGTATTGAGGATATGTAAAAACAAATTACAAAATAGTTGTGAAACACACGTTCAGTGATGAAGAATTAATAAAAAAACGTACTTAAATTAAGACAAAGGACTCTAAGAAAAAGGAAAAAGAAAAAATACGGAGTATTTTCTTCCTAAAGAAACAGAACGTAAGAATACACGTAAAGGTTAAGGACAAAGCACGACGCTATGCAACCCGTTTTGGGAGGCGCCACGTGTTCTGCCTTTGCAAGATGTCTTTAAGACAATGTGAATCGTCCAACAACTGACTAGGCTCTCTGTGTATTAAACATTGGATCCGATCGAAAATCTCCGGCTTACTGGTTGATTCGGTAACGATAATGGCAATTTCGTGGACCGCGGGTTTTTGGATGATTCGGATAACGCTAATTTCATGGACTCGGGATTTTTAGATGGTTCGGATACGGCCAATTTCGCTTGAATGATTCGGGTCATGATATCCGAATAGGATATCCTAAAATGATTCATTTGAATCCAGTGTATACTGTGTATTTTATTCCCGACAGCTCATACGCCTAACGATGCGCTAGTGAACTCAGATGCGAGATTTCCAGAATGGCTTTACCAGGGACGTCTGTAAATTTACCCCAACGATTCTCAGCAAGGCCTATATGGACTTGTAGGGCATATAACAAGGAGCACAGGGGTGGAGTTCGTTTTTGCTATGGGCCATTGAGTAGTCCAAATTAGCAGAACTTGTTGTCTAGAAACTCATGGACGGGAGGTCGGGGTGCGTATCCTTCACTCTGCTATTAGTACTGGTCATTTTGCCACGCTCAGTTTAAACCGAAATAGTGTGAGGTTCTCAATTTCAACCCAAATGTGGGCCAGAATTTCTTTATCACACCAATTAACTTGGTGGTCTCCACTTCTCTCGAACCCGCTGGAAGTTGAAACGAGTTTACTAGACAACAGATGTTTGCTATTTTTGGACCACCCAGTGACCCGCAGCAAAAACAAACTTCTCCATGTGATCCACGTTAGATGTCCTTCAAGACCATATAGGCATTGTGGGGAATCGTTGGGGCAAGTTCACTGATGTCCCTTGTTAGACGCAGCTTAGGCGGAAACAAAAATTTGTTTCCGTCACCAGCAATTCTTGGATGGTGCTAGAATTCCATTCCCAAACATTGAGTTTTATCTGGTCTCCGTAAGATGTTGGTCACGAAAAAAATCTGAACGTCATTTTCTCTTCCGGTCACATGGGCGTGACCTTCTTTTATCACAATTAGAAGAAGTTTTACCATTGTTCGAATTTCACCTTTCGAGATAAAAGGGGAACTACCAAAATCTCCTCTTTATCATGTTATCCACTTGATTATTCTCTTTGTGTTTAGGATTAAAAGGTTGTCGGACACAGCAAAATCTTGGGTTTCTCCTCGGATCTGCAGAAGTATGATTTGGGATTTAAGGTATCAGACTAGACTACTCACCCTTTGTAATGCAACTGTTGAGACTTCCACATTGTCATAATTTTCGCAACAGGAGGTATTTGTTTGCTCGACGAAGTTGCACTATGTTTGCAGAAGTCACCACAAAAAAGCTTGGCAAACAAAGTTGAAACATAGTGACACAGTAGACGTTTTTATTGCTGCTGACGTATCACTTTTGTGTTCTGTTTGTATTATTGAGTCATTGTGTTGTTGACCAAGTTGTCAATTTCTAGCAGAGCTGCGATCTCCCTTCACCTTAGTTTTTTTTCTGTCGATACAGCTTCTCGCAGGTTAGATAGCTATAGCTATTATGAGTGATTTTGATATATTCCCTTGCTTGATGTTTGTATTCTAGGCATTGTACTCCTAGGCATTATACATACGAAGCCAAATCTCGACATATTTTTCTTTTCGACAATTAGATTTTGAAAATCAGCTGCCAATATGGAATAAACCAGAAATGGGAGCCAAATTAGTTACTACTGAGTTTCACCAACGGCCTACGTTTTCACACAGGCTTACGTTGCTCACGTGCTACCACTCTGCCATTACCTGATAAAATATGAGCGCTTGTAAGCTTTCATTGATAAATGTAATAGTTCTATTTAATGCGAACGCAGATAGTGCAGTCGGGGGAGCAGTTGGTTCCCATACAGTCTTAGTGAAGGTTCAAGGTTCGAGTCCCGCCGGCGTAGGGTAGTTCTCCGTCAGTCTGAGGTTGGTGACTGCTACGAGACTTCTATAATATGGGAGGAAGAAACTACTGACTTATTCATCGACCGACCACCTAGAGGCATTGTCTAGCCCAACTACGCACTCAAGTTGCCTCCACGGTATCCAGTGGAAGTGTAGTTCATGGCATATCGCATAACGGAAGTGTTTAAAGCCAGGCTTTACTCTTTGTGTTTATATGTTTATAGTTATACAGAATATATTAAAATGCTGCAAATTCCGTTTTCTAAAAGGGGGTAAGAGTTCACACTTTTATAGGTACATAGTGAAGTAGTAGGCGGGAAAGATGGTGTTTCTTCTATCTATGCATGCTTCTAGTAATTGAACCACATATTGTACAGCGTCCATCTCATAATTCTGTTAGTGAGTGGTGATTAGCTCAACACCAATACATCCACTGACGTCATTTTTATGTTCAAATCATTTTTACAGTAGCTTTGCTGAAATGGCTTAGCAGTGGAATCTGCAGGGTTGTTCTGATAACAAGACGAGTACTGGTAGGCCTGGAGGATATTGTGGATGTTGTGCGAGATCAAGCAGCGTCGAAGATGTAAGGCGTAGTATCCTGCCCGGAAAGCAGAAGATACGGATTAAACATGCATGACACAAGAGTTTATTTGCAACTAAACGTCCTAGGTAACTAATCTAACATAAGCTAAACTGCTAATACTGTTGTTATAGAAACTTTATTTGTGGGGTTAAGATGAAATTTATTAAATTAAGCAATCCGAGTGCGTATTTGGTCCTCACTATAACCAGCTGGTAAAACTGCCTCATTGTTTCTTTCTTTCTAAACTAGGCCTGCACCATTATAGTGATTCCTGAGGCGCGAAAGGGTTGTTGGCCTGTGCAGGATCACAACCTCGAATCGATTCGGGGTGCATACGAGAGCTGTCGGCTTTTCCAGCTGAACTGCACGCACCCAATCTTAGATTTAATTGAAGAAGGTGACTATCTGCTAGGGTGAGTGTGACGCAATCGGATTTTTTTTCAAAGGCTGCTCCGCGAGATCCTGTAGAAGAAAAATCCGTAGCGCATCTCGTATACTGACCTTTATCCTTTACTTAATACCCCATAACTGTCTGGTATAAGCCACTCACTTTTTAACAGAATCGGAAAAATGGCGAGGTTATTAGCTGAGTTTACTCGTGTGTTTTCGAGGATAAATTGCCAAATAAGAGGTAGTGCTCGAGGTCCTGCTCCACATAGAAGTGCCATACTGTAGCACACGGTGAAACATCAACGTCCAGCTGCTTTCATTGAAAAAACCGAAGGCAGATGCTGTTCATGCCACCCTGTATGAAACAGTCGGACACTAGATGCAAATTCGCTTCGTCCGAAAAGAAGGATCGCCAGATGTTCACGTTTTTTTTTCTGGTCGGCGAAAACGTGCTGTTGTGTTGTTTGACGATGACCGGAGCAACGATGAGAAAAAGTCGACGGCGCATTGCAAGGCGGGTCGTAATCACATCTGCTGTGAACGTATTTTATGCGGACTGTGTATACTCAGCTCGGTTTACGCTGTGCTTCTGGGACTGGATATTGATCTAGATCAGAAGTTGGTGCGAGAAGCAGCTCTGGGCTTTTCTGAGTGTAGCGTCAGACACCTTTTTGATAGACCTTCGAGACGCAGTAGGTAAGAAGGTGCAGGCTGAAATGGATTCGTTGACAGTGACTGATGCACAAGTGCATTCAGACCAATGAATCAAAAGTGGGTGTTGAGCCAGCTGGAAACCAGTTGACCTTGCGGGAAGTTAGAGCGGTACCTTACTTTCGATGAATAGCGCGATAAATTAGGCATCGAACCTGATAAAACTTGATGTAGAAGAGGTTTCAGTAAGTATGATGCGACCTTGGTTTGTGAGATGTGAGTATGCTAAGTTGAGTGGGAGATGTTGTGTCAGTTGAACTAAGTTAGGATTGAAATTGACTGGTATGCTGTTTTTATTCGGATCAAGACTGGCATGAATTAATCCCTTTTGTGCCACAACTTCAACTTTTGCGAATACTGTGACGGCAGTCTGTGAACGTAGTAACGATGGGCAAGTGTCTTATCTTTTCCATTCAAGACTTGTACCAGTTTAGCGATTCCAAAAGTGGGTGGGTTCAGAACTTTCAATCGATGCACGGTGTGAACGGCAGCCGTCGCCTCCTTTGACTACGCTACACACGCCTTTGCTACGTTTATACTAGTTTTAATGGTCGGTCGTGTTTAAGAGAACGATAGGTCCACTGAAAACAGGTACCTATAGTTGAACCATTGTTATCTTGGGATGCACCGAGCTCAGTCGGAGGAGGTGTCGGCTGTCTAATGTTCGGGATCCGCGGCCATCCGAGCCTTCTGTACCGCTAGGATCAATTATTTTGCTCCAGACTTGCCTGAGGGGAGAAAACACCTCCACATGGCTAATGTGTCAGGCTTCACAATCAAGTTCTGATCTGCTGATTCTGTTCAAGAGCGACGACAGCCTTTGCTCATTTTCCAGCTGGCTTCACGATATCACGTAGAAGTGAAGTGCATGACGCGTTCTATAGAAAGATTGGCTAATGTTGAGTTTTACTAATTTAAATTATTGGACTGCGCATCAAATATAATGATAAATTTTAGACTTACAAAACTACGTCATAACTGCGACGTAGCAACATTTGTAGGCGGGTTCCAGGAATTCCGCAGAAAATTTGAGTCCTACTCTTCTGTGCTGAATAATTAACAATGACTTCCGTTTTCGCACGAACTGGCTTCACCTTGTAATTCTCTAGATTTGCACTAGCTGTAGCAAACTTGAGAAACTTCTTAAGAGAACTCTTTTTACTCAATGGATTACATCCTGTATAGGACTTGGAGGTGAACAAGAATGTAACTATTAATACGCCTTCTAAAAAAGTTTTTTGCATCCGTAATAATTCTCCATCCACTAAGATGTGTATCTAGAGTTACAATATGTTTCTGAGGCCAGCTTTGTCTTTTTGAAAGCCTTTGGAAATGTTCTTCTCTGGATGCTCTGAAATAGAATTAAGGGGTGCTCCCACCTGACTTACTCCTATTGGTCCTGCGCTTGGATTATACTTAGGGGACGACGGCTCCAAAACATTACTCCAATGTCGCTCCTAAGGCCTCCGCACACTTTTGTGGCAGTGCGGCAGCTCTCCCTTTATGCATAGTGCAGACGCAGCGCCGCCGAAGCGGCAGCTACAATAATGATTCGCAGCATTATTGCTGCTTTGCCGCCGAAGAGTTCTGTTCTGGGCTCTAGTTGATCGGGCAGGGATCTAGAATAGAAACTGATCATGGTAATGATAATGAAACCGCGTTGGGGTGAGGATGAGTGCCGCACCACGTCTTCCTTTCACTACCATGAGGCAGTTAGCCACCTACGCGGCATTTTTGCTGCCTTCCGCGTGCCGCGCTGCCGCAAAAGTATGCGGAGGCCTTTATGGCTACCTGCGGCGCAGCTTCGCATGTGAAAAAGGGGAGCAGAACTCTGACGTTTGGCGCGAGCTCATCGCCGCGTACGACGTTGAACGCGGTAGAGACGCAGCATTTTGTTGGGACAATGTCTAACCATTGGGGATAACCGTTGCCTTTCCTTCTGAGCCTTCCCAGCGCTGTGAATTTTTGTACTTAACGGCGCTTTTTTGCCAAGATATCTCTACAGAGAAGCGCTTTCCAGTCTATGAATTCGGTAGTAAGACAGGTGATGTTTTTCCTGTCCGGTACCACTTATCTGGCATTTTAGCTCCAATTTGTCACTCGTTCACTTCGTCGTTGTACAGGCGAAAGGAGGGCGGGAGACACCGCAGAAGGGGGGGGGGCGGTTGCGGTGAAATGTGGAGCGGTGGCGCATTCGCGGGAAGAGGGACCCAGCGAGCGAAGACGGTTGAAAGTGCGGGAGGTCGGCCAAGAGGCAGACGACGACGCGAGGTGCTAGGCACGTTCGCAGCCCGTAAGTGCAGTGCGGTCGATAATTCTCCGACAGCGATTTCGTCGCTGAAATGTGTGGTGGAGGTGGTGGTGGTGGTACAGCTCGAAATCGCAGTCCGGTAAGCCGAGCGGAGAGCGTAAGCCGTTTAAACCGCGTTCGCAGTTGGACGTGTTACTCCCTCCAACGGGCACGCAGCGTCGGGTTGATTGATACAAGGCATTTCACGGAGAAGATCGGCGAACTTGTAGTTCTTGAATCTGTGGCAGACTTGACGACTTGACGAGGAGCATATGGAAGAAAGACGCAGAACAAACCCAAGGTGGACCATTGTGTGGGCACGCAGGGCGTTAGGTTCTAGATGCATAACTTGTCCGTATGTTTATGATTGAAGAGGTGATTCTCCATAATTTTTCTGACGAGCAGAAAGGGCATTCGCCTTGCAAAGCGACAAAAATATGAAGAAGAAAAAATAAAAAAAATATGTAAAGGCAATCAGTCCCTTTTGTAATACGCCAGGCATTCTACTTTTTCCGAAATGGCGGAATCGATTAAGTATTAAGCCTATACACTGACTTGCTGACAATCTTATGGAGAGTTAAGTGTCCTTATCCTTCCCGGATAGGTCTGGTTCCAATTCACTCACACCGCTTCAGTAGGATTGGTTGGCATCTGCAGGACTGGAACCTTAAATCGATTTGTGGTGCACGCCAGACTCTCATTTTGAGAAACAGCAAGAGCCGTTTCTCATCTGAATCAGGGGTGTGCGCTGACTTGCCGCCGGTAAATTTTTTTACCGCATGTTTTTAACGCGGAAATTTGCCGATAAATTCCGGTAATTTCGGTAAATCCGTTAATTTTTAAAAATTTAATATTCCCTCAAAAACAACTAGTTTTAAGTGACAGTGATGTAAAATACGCAAAGTTTCTCACCGAAACATTATCACGTTCAGAAAAACCATATCATCTTCATTTTATCATGAAGACGTCATTCTAAATCAAACGAACGGCGCCCTGAAAGCAACGAGCATCCTACAGCAAACAAAGCAAGCGGAAGCCTAACAACGCACAAGTATAACGATCTATATTGTGGGTGCTTTGAACAAAGATGAAAGTTTAATTGAAACTACAAAAACATTTCTGGAACATCCGACATTCTTTTTTTATTTTTTTGCTACTTTTCTTTTGGATTAACAGTCTGACTACTTTTTGAAATTATCACAATTATCATCTTTTGGGCGCGTGGAGCGCAGTCGGAGGACTCGCCTGCTCTCGCCTGCACCCGATACCAGGTTCCTGGTTCGAATTTCCCGCCCAGGCCAACCAAGCCTTCCATCCCTCCGTGGTCGGTGAATTGGTACCAGACTTGTCTGGGAAGGATAAAGCGCTGACTTGTTCATCGGCTGGCCACCGCAAGTCATTGTATGGCCAAATACGCATTCAACTCGCCTCCACGACATCCCGTAGAAGTAGAATGCGTGGCGCATCCCAAAAGGGATTGAATAACGCCGTCCTTTATCCCTTTATCATTTATCATCTTTTCGTTCGATGAAAGAATGATTTACACCTTACACTACTACTTTTTTCAAATCAGGCCGTACTTTGGAGCAAAGCCAGACACTTCAGAAAAAAAACAACGAAATGTGACATGATAACGAACTCCTTTTTGTATACGAGAAAACAGCTTAAGGGTCCACCAGCAGATCAGGTAGACTAGCGGAGTACATTCCGATGCCCTACATTTTGGACTGTATTACGGGAACAAGACATGAGCACATCTTCTCCTTAATCCTCTGGCGATCGTCTATTCTGAGAGCGTCTATATCTTTAGTTCAAAATGTCTCATGTCGTGTGGAGAATCTCAGCGCGAGGTACTATCCCAGTGGAGCGCGTTTTTAACACTGGAGTGCCCCATCTCCTCCTCTTGATGTAGACATGGATGTTTTAATGAGATTGAGGACCACGAACGCCAACAGCAAGTTATCGGAGAAGATAGAAGCAATCACTTCCAAACTGAGATCGGTAGTAGTGTGTTTTCTTTTCCATTCGATAGATAGAAACATAATTTTTTATGAAAAAAGCCAAATTTTCCCGTAAATTTGGGAATTTACCGCAAAATTTCGTTAAGAGTATTTATCGCAAAAATGCCGGTAAATCTGTTAGACCGGTAAATTGTTAACCGCTAGACGCACACCCCTGATCTGGATGCTCGTCTCGCGGAAAAATTGAATCTTATACGAGGTTAGGAAGCGGTCTGCGGAATATATTATTTTCACAGCAAACTGGACATTTTTGAAATGAAATTGAACACCTCGAAATCCAAAATGAACGCCTTCCAAATTAAACTACCAGCTCTAAAAAGGTTAGACAAGATTTCGATTTAAAACAAATCTCACGACTTCTCTGAAACTTTATAATTCGCCCAAAAAAAGTGAATAGTGTTGGAAATTGCGTAGTTTTCATTTTTTTAGACGCAAGATTGGTAGTACTATTGTCTTTTGCATATATTACAAGAGATAGTGCCATGCACTCGTTGCATACAACGCACTGTTTGTGTGACCGATGGTTAAATGAAGCTTACCTGCAGCAGAACAGTGAAGATTTGTTTGTACTCTACAACTGTTTTGTTGCACCGTTCATTTATGTGCTCATCCCTTTTCGAGGTGCACCAGAAAATTAGTGATTTCCTACACGTCAAGAGAACACTACAACCATTTTTGAGGCTGAGAGAATAAAGAGTATGAAGAAAATTTAAATAACTGCCTTTTTGGGGCAGACAAATATTAAAATTTCAAATAAGTTGTACTAGATATGTACAGTATATTCATTTATTTTCAGTCGAAATTTTATTTTTGCGTTCAAGAGGGTGTCTTTTTCAATTTAAAAAGCGATCGCTTTGTTTTTCTAAGGTTTGGACCGAAAGTGCAGAATTTGGTTTGGGAAGTGTTTAGCTTGAAAAGAGAATGGTATATATGGATGTAGGGGCTTCGTGCTCCCATTCCGGAAATGAATTTACACTGAAAATTTTATGTGAATTTCTTTCTGATTGGGAACATGAATTACAACATCCTTAATTCGTGAATCAATCATATTAATCATTTCATCACCAAATTATATAACGTTCCCGAACCACAAAACACCTGTCAGGAGCTGAGTTTTAACACCTTCGCTCAGCAGTGAACACATTTAGCTGTACGATGCGTTGGGAAGGGTGCCTGTTCAGAAGCCTATCAAATTAGGCATAGAATATGTGACGCATCAGCTGTACTAAACGTTTCTTTCCGCTTCTAAATGCTACAGGGTGCGTAAAAAATATTGGCGGTTGTGGAAATAGTAATGCGCAGCAAATTTCGAAATATTCATTTGAGAAATATGGAAAATGATCTTACAAATACGATAGAATAATTCGCAGTCGACATTGGCTCCTTTACTGTGAATACAGGAGCGAAAACGGCGGAAAAATTCATGAGCACGCGCCGCAAGTATTCGCTTGCATTTTGTTCCGTGCTTCGAACAGGGTAGCCTTCTGCGACTGGTCACTTCTGTTGAAAGTAGCACAGACCTCATTCTTCAAAATCACCTAGAAAGAGTAATCCAGCGGATTCACGTTTAAGCTGTGTTCGTCTGAGAAGCTGTCCACACCTGTGCGCGTTACCTGTTTGCCGTTATCGGACAGAGGTTGACAATTTTTGATTTGAACGTTATCGTGCTTGAACATCTTGTAATCATCATCTGTTATGACAGAGCCGCGGCCGACGTTTGGGTTGTTGACCTCTTTTCTCATCCACCATTTCAAACACAGCTTAATTCTTTTGTAAATGAAGTATTCATTTCCTTTGGTAACAGCCAGGAAAGGCTCACCGTAACCACGACGGTATCATGTTTCTTCAGTTTTTACACGAATAATTTTTGAACACGACATATGTTTATGTTTATTCCAGCCAATAACCATAACATAAATGGTTAAGAATGCGAAATAGAATTTTCATGATTGGCCATGTAGCAACGTGAAAAAAAAAGTTATTCACTGCGATTGAGGTTAGCATAGCTCGAGAGCAGCCCTAAATTTCTGCGGTATCGAAAAGATGAAGGAAGGAAAAAGATATAATTGAATAGTAGAGAAAAAACTACTGCGTCACTGATACCAATTTACTGAAGCTGCTGGCGCTACGACCTACTAAGCACTTAATCCTGGGGCGGGTCCTGTCTTTCAAGGGCCTCTTTAAACTGGTACGCACCCCAGGCGATTGCTTAGTAAGGAGGCACGAGACGATTGCCTTTATGACTCGTAGAAAAGTGACAGCAGAAGATATATATATATATATATATATTTATATATATATGAATATGTGAGTGTACGTAAATCTAAATATGTGTATGAATATGTTGTCAAGGGCTAAGCTCTCTTACGCTGTGCTTCCGACAGTCGCATCGAAGAGAATGATAGAAACATGAAAAACGAGCTTTTAGAAGTGGAAAATAAGTAACGCCCTATTGGGGAAAAACAGAAGAGAAAAATGCTAAAGAAAGAGAAAAAAACAGATACAGATATAGACAACAAAAATAACACACAAAAACTTTGAAAAGTAGAAAGAGAAACTTGGAGGTGAAACAAAAACTAGGTGCGTCAATAGTTTTTACGCACTCTGTATATCCTCAAGTGCTCCTAAGTACTATCGACGTTACACCTGAATTAGGAAAGCAATGACGAGTCTGGCTTTCATTGTGTACTTTGGTTTCTAGCAGTTGATCAGGTCTAGTAGTCCGCGTGTGGCGTGCACCTGAAATCGATCCACGGTTCGTGTCCCTCACGGGTCTTCCTGTCTTTCCATCACTCCTGGTTCTATAAAATGTTACGCAGCTTTTCTTCATCTATCGAACACTATGTTGTTCATCGCTTGTGCTTGGCAAGTCACTCCAAATAAGCATTCAAACGATATCCCGTACAAGTGAAATGTGTGGCGCATCTCAGAATCCTTGTTATCCTTGAGCAGTCTAGGACCTCTGCGGTCGTGAAATCATTGGCTAAAAACTTCGTCTTTAGAGATCTGTAGGTTGTGTTAGTTTTTATCTATTCTGATATAGTTGTATTTGTGCTGGTATAATTGAACATGAAAACAGTGCTTGAAATCTACTGCTTTTGGACCAGCCAGTAGTACGGCGTTACAAATTCTGCCATTTATTCGTCCAAAAATGGTACAGTATATTTTAATAATTTTTACAAAAAAATAAGTATAGTTTGGCATTTAAAAATATTTGCATCAGGAATTATTTTATTGGGTGCCATTTTTTCAAAGTTCGTAATATAGTAAGACTGATTGTATTGAATCGTTTGAAGTGGTAGGTTTTTTAGTGATTCACTCACTGTTCACTAAAAAAAGGTCAGCAACTGAGAAAAAGAATATTTTCCAGTATGAGCAAGGTTTCTATATTGTAATTGAACTTTTCGAAAAACGGGTTAGCATTTGCATAAGCAGTATATAGTAGTATATTGTCATGTTGAAGGGACAGGAAACAGCTGAACATCAATAACAGCTGTCTTGAAGCTATACGGATCCCAAAACGAATTTGTTTCATGACAAACAGCTGTCATAAAATGGAAAAGTGCATCGTTTCGCTTTTGATTAATTTCTAGCAGCACTCTGCTGTCTGTGTATCCCTAACGGCCAATAATTGCTGTACCCTGCATTCTACGCTCATAAATCATCTCATCATTAACGCTGTCAGCGTACAGGAAGTTGGGAATACGGCGCCAAACGAACGATGTAGAAGAGTGGCGGAAGTAGTGGTAGAAGATGTGAGGGTTTGCGTCTTTCTAGTGAATATATTTTCCGAAAGATTTGGTTAACCTGTAGGCAATAATCCAGCAAAACTACGAGGTGAACGATATTTCCGTGAAAACAATATACCAGGTGGGTGTGGTCAATTATTCCCAGAAGCAACCATATTTTCACACGAGGCTTGTTTTACAATCCGATGATCCGTTAAAAGAGATAAAGGGTAATGATAAAGTGCGGGGATATTCAATCCTTTTTGCTCCGGGATGCACCGCTTATCTGCTTCTATAGGATGTCTTGAAGGCAATATGAATAACTATTTGCGTATACAATGACTTACAGCTACTAGCCGATGAATAGGACAGTGTTTCACTCTTCCTAGACAACTCTAATGCTTACTCAGCGATTCCAGTTGGATGGAAGACTTGGTTGGTGGTGGTGAAAAACCCGAACAAAGAACCTCAATTCGGGTGCAGAGGAGAGGACAGCTGGCGCCTCCCCCGCCTATGCTTCCCCATGCGTTTTAAGGTTTTGAGCAGGAGGCGAAGAGAGAAAGGTAAGAAGTAAAGGAGGGCTCTTTCTTGTCGCATAGCTACTTTGCAAGCTTCTTATTATAGTGGAAGGCTAAACTTTGCCGATTTCAACTTCCTGATTTCGAGATATTTCGACTCTCCTCAAACCGCATTTATATTGCTTTTAATCTACACCTTCTTGTTGCGAAGACGTGCGCGTTTTTCTAATCTAGGCGACCGGTTTTCTGATCTTACTTTAACTGCTGTCGAGAATACCTATAGCTCACTCGAAAGAGAAGCCGGCTGTAGCGTGCACTCTAAATCGATCCACATTTTTGGTCACGCCAAGACCTAGCAACCTTTTACCGATTCTTTCGGGGTAAGTGACTCGATACCATGTTTTTCTACGAAGTATGCAACACCGTCTTTTCCATCAGCTGGCCATCTCAAGTCGTTGTACAATTCAGTTACGGATTTGGATTGCCTCCATGGTACCCCCAGGAGGTAGAATGCGTGGCGCATCCCATAAAGGTTTTAACCAACAGGACCTTTATTCTTTATATTTTCACCACTGGCGAAACTTTATTGCGTCTCAAATATATACCATTAATTATACGCTTTAAGGATCAAACAGAGGCAGTAGCCGGTCATACGCAGAAAGGAGTCGAGTTTCTGGAGAGAATAGGTACTTTTGCCAAGGAGCGAGCTTTAATTGAGGAGGAATATGCAGCTAAATTACGGTTAGTTGATTGTTCTTGCCTATTTTATTCTTCTATTGTCCGTATATTTATATTTGTTGTGTACCTTACATGGTTTTTTTGACTGGCCAGATCTGCAGTATTCGTGTTTTACTGTGGTCCACTTCTTGAGCCTCTTGAGAGCTCCAAGAGTGTCAGAAGGTGTCAATCTTCCTACCACTTTGGAAGTCCCTCCTAGTTAACTTTAGGAAAGAACAGAATGCCTGAGACAGCGACTCAGTCGTTGACCTTCATCCACCCTTTCTTTCTTCAGTGCAAAACCCATCAAGTCAAGAACCACTCAATAGTTCTAAGCCGTTGGGTCAACTTCTCCGTCAGATTCCTCTGCAACTGCTCTCTGCTAGGGTTTTTAAGAGAGGAGGCGTTTCTTTGAGAAGACTGATTCGATGACGACGGAAATTGGTATGTCTCAGTGGAATTAGAGACGACTGTAATGAGACAACACATTATACAACCGTAGTGGGCCTGTTCAACTTAGAAATCAAAAAAAAAAATGAGTGCCATCTGAGTGCTCTCATTGCAGAACTCTTGCGAAGAAATCTCTCGGCAGAAAAAAGGAAGATGATGAAGCAGCGAAGAATTTCACATATGTGAGGTCGTTTGCCAATCTGCTTCGTGAATTGGAATTACTTGCTGGACAGCATGAGGTTTGTTTCATCTATTTTATTTTTGTTCTCACCTTGTTAATTATGTTTGAGTTAACTATGATTAATTGGTTTCAAATATAGTCCGGGTCTGATTTTAGTTTCTTTTGTGTGTGGTCTGCTTAAATTTTAATCCTATATGCTTTTCGGTATAAGAGGACGGTTCAAAATAAAGCTGGTAATATTTATCCAATGTTGTGACTATTAAGAACGTGTTCTGATGTTTATGTGATCGTTACCTATAGCGGTGTTTTACCGTATTGATGATTTGTACCTCGCTGTTAGTAGGAGTAGCAAAAACCATGTTTTTGGGAGCATTCACCTTTGCCTGCTATAAAATTCGTAGCTATTCTAACGTTGGGATCCTTAGTTGTCCAAGAGGGGCTAAACATTGTAAAACAAAGTAGTCGGGAACCATTCTCTGAGTTAATATAAAAGGCTTTTTCTGATGTTACTGTATATTAATCTGTGAAGTCGGAATTTTTGTAATTTATTAAGTTAACTACACCAGATTTGCACTGGAAGATTTGCACTTGACGATCACTAGGAACGCATTATCCAATACCTGTTACAAGACCGCACTCAAAAATGTTTCGAGAATCCTTTTTGGCTCGCGTTATTAAAACTTGGGATGAACTTCCGGCGTCGATTCTCAATTCCTCACGCGGGAGGTTTACTTACAAATTGGAAAACTTTATTAAACATAGAGCACATTTGTGAGGTCAACTACAAATTAGTTTTTTCAATCAGAATGAGCGATACCTTGTTGCAGCTTATAATAGCTTTTTCATTGAGTGAATCACGGAGTCGCTCTAAAAAAGAAGCATTTTCACTTAATTCAAATCATGGAAATATTTTGCTTTCGCTGTCTTTGAAGGGCTTAAACTGATTTGTATCACTTTCTTGCTCAACAAATTTATACGTGCTGCTTTTGATAATTTTCAAAAAGCCAACTTTCGATGTAAGCTTTTGAAATAAACTGACTTTGTATCCCTTTTTGGCTAATAAATGCTCTATGTTCATATGTCGTTATGTTCTATATGCACGTTCTTCCGCCTTAATCCCAACAATTACTGCAGTTTCGTTAAGGTTGTTGGAGAGCGGATCCGTAAGGAGGTGGTTCCTTTTGTGGCGACAAGAGCCGGGGTTCATCGAGCTCAACGAAAGCAGTGCCTTGCCGATCTTCAAGCGATTCACGCTAATCTGACTGGAGCTATGGAACACCTCTTCAAGGCGCAGAAACATTATGGGTATGTGAGCATAGAAATGATTTTACTCTGTGGTTTAATATGCGAAGTCCTGTTTGTTTATCACTTAGCTTCAGGTTTCTGGGTTAACTTTGATCTCATTCATTCTAGGATTCAATAGGTGAAAATTTAATATAATGGATTGTGTTTTAGGAAAACGTTCAAAGAAGCTGAAGCTGCGTTTTTGAAGTACGCCAAAGCCGACAAGAACATGGAAATTTCTCGCTTGGATTTGGACAAGGCTAGAAACAATGCGCAGGTTATTTTTTGACGTTATTTTTCCAGTTTCCTCTACTGCCTAGAAAGAGCATTTGAGTTTTTACGTTTAACGTGGTATAAACTATCTAGAAGACAGTCTTGCTGAATTGTTTTTCTGTGAATGCCAGTGTTACTCAGATGAGTGCATAAAGTATATCCGTTTTCTCCAGTTTCTCATTTTAGATGCGATGTAGTATAAGCGAGGAAGCCAAACACGCCTATGCTCATGCTTTGCAAGGGGCCAATGATACTCAGAATGCTCACTATTCTCAGCATCTGCCGGAAGCTTTAGCTCGAATGAGGGTTCGTTTAATTTTCCTATTTTGTTTCCTTACTTATAGTTGTGTACGTTAGGTCTAAGCGCCGCTTGTTTTTTGTTAATAGAGTGGATGTCTTTTCTCTTGGTGACCTCTGTATTCGCGAGGATTTTAAGGAACATTTGGAGTCCTTGCTTATATTCTTCGTTCCAGTGGACTCGTTCCGTTCTCCGTTCTCCTTTTCGTACCATTATTTTACCACTTCCTTTGATTTGGTTTTTATAACCTTCCATAATTCAACTGCCAGCAAGGAATGCTTTTGGGAGTTGTTTTTTGTACAAGGCAGAAATTCGACTGAAAAGTTGGTTAGATAGCATCAAAGCCCTCCGTATCCTTTCATGATGTCGAGTGATCTTCCGTAATGCTTTTGACTTCTACTTTACGGCTACTTTACAGGCAATTGATCTGGAGCGAATTAATGACACTAAAGTTGCTATGGAACTTTGCATAGCTTCAGACGTTGATGTTCGCCCTATTATTGGTGAGTAGGTTGATTTTTAGTTCAATACATGTATTGATTTTTATCGATGTAAGGAGTTGGTTGATGGTGAGTGCCGGTGTAAGTCGAAAACAAGCAGCTTAACATTTTACAGCCTATTATTTCCAGTTCCTCTTCCGCCTAGATGAAGCATTTGAGTTTTTACATTTAACAAAAGAGTTGCTGAACCACCGTCCAGAAGACATTCTTGTTGAATTGTCTTTTCTATGTTTTCCTGCGAGTAACTGTCAGCGTATTTGTAAATTTTACTCTACTGGTTGCTGATCAAGCACATACATTTCTGTACCCTAAGCAACAACAATGAAGGCATTATCAATTTTGACTCTTAATACATTGTGTAGTTCATAATTCCTGTTGACAGTGCGAAGAATTCAATTGATTAGAGCAGGTGAACTCTTTTTTCTTTTCTGGAATGCGCTTAGATTGTAGTATCGGTGAGCCGGATGTTTTTTCCTCGCTAGTTTGCTGATTCTTTATATTTTTCTGGAAAGGACAACTACCAAAATGCGTTGAAATGCGACAAGAGACAAAGATTACAATGGTTCCCTTAGGGTTTAAAATCATTCATATTATCAAGGCGCAATAGCTGAACCACGTATTCTTGCAGAACTCCTTCTATAAGGATATATTATTTCAGCGAGGTGCCATGAGGACATGAAGAAAGCAGTAGAACAGATTGACCCAATTCAAGACACCGCCATGGTTGTCGAGCAGTTCAAGTTTGTTTCACCAGGCTTACTTCTTTTTGAGTTTTGCTTCCGTGTGCATGTGAATCAACAAGTTGGCTTTGTTATTGCGGCTTGCGGTCGTACTTATTTTCTAAACTAAGTGTAACTAAGATGAAGCGTAATCTGAGACCCGTTTTGCCTCGGTCTAGTCAATGAAGCTCATAAATTATTATTGAGGTTGAGAGAGATTGAGTACATTCAGCAGGAATGGGCATGCAGAAGAGTCTGTCTATCTAGTTTTGATGATACTGGCGTAAAAAGTGAATACTTGAGCACAGAGCGCGCCATTTGGCAGAGAATGCTTCATTTTTGATCTTGATAGGTGCAAGTTTGCCGAATAGCTCTGTGGTTTTCCAACCAGTTAGTATTATTCTGTATCTATTAATTTAAAAAACCCTTGGTAATTGGTTTGAACTAACCCACAGACTCATTGATTTTTAGATTTGTATCCAGTCATCGTAAAATGCATTAAGAAATTAGCTGACTCTTTGTTCAGTAAAGAAGCGCTAATATAGGATATCATCACGCGATGAAACCAGGTGGCGAAAACGTTAAAAACGATATCTCGAAAATTCTTTACACCGTTTTAGTGATATTAGAGTTCTCTTAGTTTCACTTCGGTGGTCATGTATGCATTTTTATAGAGGAGGAAATTCCTTGTATGTTGAACGGTGAAATTGCACCATGTTTTCACTAGTTATGCTGCGATGACTGTGAACACAGGAATTCTGTGATTCTTCAAAGGTCGAGTGCTCTATTTTGGCGCAGAATGTTTGTCCGCAGCTGGCGTTCTAATTTTGCCTCTGCGCTCAGCATAATCATCTCTTTTTGTATTAATTTAAACTGTTTCAAGAAGAGTGGTACTTGAGTTATAGAACAGTGTTCGTCTCAAACTACACGGCGGCCATCTTTTGTGATTGTTGAGGTGATTAGTGTTCAGTATAAAACCAGTGTTGTACACTGGCCATTTCCGTTTCCGTCTTTCTAGTCAAAACAACCGGGATATGGAACGGAACAGGTAGATAGAATGTGCCGGAAACGAATTTGGAACATGAGAAGATAATTGACCAAGAGCCTTAAAAACACGAGAACTCGAATAATCCGTCTTCATACTATCATATCACTAGCATGATAACCAGGGGCCAGATTCATCAACTGTTTACCGCCCTCTAGCCGTGAAAGTACCGCTAAACCCCCTAATATGACATTCATCAGCATCGGTATTTAGCGGTATTTTCATCGTTAGTGGGCGGTAAGCAGTTGATGAATCTGGCCCCAGGACAATCAGGATCAGGGCATGGTGCAGTCCCAGTGTTTAACATAACGAAGGGATTCTAGCTTTCTCGTGTTTTATGAAGTACTGAAGAAGAAAGGATAATTCATTCTTATGGTCATTCAAACTTACGTTTTTTATAACGCGCTGTATTTAGTCTCCTATGATTTTTGTTTTTTAACCTTTTGCTCATAACCACGTCTAAGCTTATGCTTTTAACAGGTATGTTAAATGACGTCGTGATTTCAGAACCACCAGCAGTGGGCTACATATTGTCATCGCCTTCCCTCGGCAATTAACATCTTACATTAATCGTTGTTTTTGGGCGTGTTCTGTCACTACATAACAACAACAACCTCCAATTATACTGCTTAAAAGATGCTTATATGATGACTTTTCACGAGCACTGCCTTCAAGTGTTGCATCATATTGGAGTATGGTTTTTTAGAACTGGTTACGTGCATCCTCCTCCTCTGCAATTCGAAGATTTGGGTCGTCCTGATGTTTGCCTGAGTGGCGGTGGAGGTATACTCATTCCTTTCATTTTTCAACAGAACTAACTCTCTTCTTGTTGCCGAACGTTTGTGTCGTGCTTCGGGTGTCTGGTTTTATGCTGACGGAGTTCTAGATACTCCTCATGTTGATTCTACTCTGAAAAAGGGGATGCTTGGTGCAGTGAAGAAAGACGGTAAAGGAGTGTCTCGAAAACAGTCCATGCATCAGAAAATTTTCGGCGGAGGCGATAAGCATAAGGTGAGTGGCTTAATGCTTCTGTTCCTCTTGGTACTTTTCGTGTGTTCTAATTATTTTAACGAAGAATAGTGATTTTAGTCGGACTCCAGTGGTGATTATGGGCAGCTTCCTCCGCAGCAACGAATACGTCGACTACATGCGAAAGTTGCCGAGCTAGAAAAGGAGAGAGAAAAAATGCAGCAGAGTAAAGATGGGCTAGCGAAAATGAAACAGGTTGGTCTCCAGAAAGTCGCATTTCCTTACGCTTAGTTATGGAAACGCATTTTCGCTGCTGTCATTTGGTGGTTGATTTTGAGCAAATTTTTTTCAGGTGTACACGGATAACCCGAAGATGGGAAACCCTGCAGACTGCGACACACAGTTGGGCCAGTATGAGAAGGAGATTGAGTCGATCATTCAACAAATAGCTAAATTTCGGCTTCTGTTGGAAGAAGCCCAACAGCAGAGCAACCAACCGATAGGTTAGTAATTATGCTAGTGTTAAGCAAGTTTCGGTAGTTCAATTCTCCTCCGTTTCCTTGACACACAACGCATACACACATATTGACTATTTACCTCAAACTTGGGTAATTAAACCCACAGTACGGATAGATCACATATATATGATGAGAGCACCTCAAATGCATCATTTGAGAAGCGAACATAATCAATAAATGAACAGTACAATGAGACGAGCACAATGTGGATTTCTAAGATGACCGTCTTTAATAACGAGTTTTTTGTTTGCCTAGCGCGGCAATCTGATGACTCTCGAAGCTTAATTCTTTTGCAATATCCCATGATTTCTCCTATGATCGCGAGAAAGTCGCAATAAGTGTAAAAGCCTCTATTCTACAAGTGGTGGTTATCTTCTGATTTTGATAGAACAAGTTTTCTGTCACACTCAAGTTGTGTGTTTTCTGACCATCGCTAGCTAACAAGCCTATGAAATGGAAGTTCTAAAAGGTTGATTTCATCATTTTAAAAAGGGATCACTATGAACAAAGTAGTAGATCTCTCGCCATGCGTCTGCTTAACATTACGGTGACCTCGCGATCCTCAAAACGAACCCATCCTCATAGAGCTTTCTTGACTATGTTTCTTATCAGCATGATTCTGAATCCTTATTTCTATATAGAAGCATACGTTTCCGTAACTACCCTTGACTAGGCTTTATCCGGACGAGAATCTCTGACAGTAGCTGTAGGGGTTTCATGGGGTTGCTAGTGAGTTGCGTTTTTAGGTCGCGTTCGTTTGTACATGATTAGGTCTCTCAGCTACGCCCACATCTTTAGGACTGACAAATCTTTAATTCCTGATTTTCGCTTCATCGGAAATAGTGCTAGTTACCCCTTGTTATGCGTCTTAACTAGTTATCTATACCGGAAACTTCTGCTTATCACTAGGCTTCATTCTTTAGTGTTTACTCAGAAACGGATGCCGAAATTCACCAATCTTGAGGGTAAGGTAGCAGTATCACAGAGTAAGCAGACCAGGTTAGGGAATAGGGTGAAGGGTGAGATTTCTATTTGCAATCCACATGTTTGGGTAAGTTTGTTCGTCGCAAGATTACTCCTAAATTGTGTTGGTGCAAATGCACGAAGCACTAATTACTGCACAACTCGATCGATCAATAATAAGCTGTTGCCGAATTGATTAAACGGCTTCATTGAGGTTTTTTTTGCATTTCGATTTGGTTTGTTACTCAGTCAATACTGTTTAAATGTCTGTTTTTAGGTATAGGTGATACTCCGCCATCAGTTCGCTCTGGTAGCTCGTCCAGCAGTGCTCCTCCAGTTCGTCCTCCACAACCGCAAGCTTCTCAGCGTTGCAGTTACAGTGAAGAAAGCCTCGCAAGTAGTGACGGTGGTAATCCCGGTAATCGGAACGGACTACATCTAGCCCGTGACGAGGTTCGTTTTTTCTGGTCCTTCTTTCGTTTAAGAATTCGATGTTTTTATTGCACCTTGGCTACATCAGTTATGGGGTTGTTGTTTCTTTTCATGCACATTTATTACTTAGTATGGCAATCTCTTAGCTTGAGATAAGGAAAAAAAGGTTATAGGTTTTTTAAATGAGGCGCTCTCATTCCTGACCACACCCGAGCAACGCTGCGGAGTATATAAGCAGTCGGTACTTTCTGGGCTAGTGCCAAATCCCCCGGTTCGCGATTGGTCACCACTGTCTACATGCGGATGCCATCACCAGCGACGTTAGGCACTAATCCACAGATTAAAAATCGCTCTCGCTATGCAGGCTTTAGCCGTAGTTTACGCTTGCTCTGTACTGGAATCTGTAAACGGCACCACAATCACCATACCAATTTTTCGCGCGTCATCTACTGCGACTATGGTGCCGCACAGTGCCGAAACTGTAAACCGGGGCTTAAAGAGAACAAGTTGGTCATAGATTCCAGTATTATTAAGCTTTCGAGGTCACTTACTTAGGGTGCTACATAGCTTGTGAATCTGATCAACATTTAAATCGAATAAGTTCATTTTGTTTCGATGCTTTTCAAACCGAGTTGATGAACAATAAGTGTGTTGTAAACAAGATCAAATTCGCTACTAAACAAAATTCAGGTATACGAAGAATGTGCAATGCCTGCTCTGGGTACAGCAGTTGCTCAGTTCCCATTTGAAGGAGGCACAGAAGGAACTATTGCTATGCAAGAAGGTGAAGAGATGCTGCTTATCGAACGGGACGAAGGAGATGGTTGGACAAGAGTGCGACGGTGTGTTCAGCTTTCTTCCGTTTTCCGATTTTAGATTAGGAGCAGACTTCGGTGCAAGTCTAGGTCGGGTGTTCACTCTTCATCTCTTCGATAACTAGTGTGTTATTTTAAAAGGATAAAGAACGGAGTTGCTCAACCCTTTTTGGTATGCGCCACGCGTTCTTCTTTTACGGGATGTCGTGGAGGCGATCTGAATGCGTATTTGGCCATACAATGACTTGCGGTGGCCAGCCGATGAACATGTCAGCGCGTTGTCCTGCCCAGACAAGTCTGGTACCAATTGATCTATCCCGGAAGGATGGAGGGCGGGAAATCCGAACTAAGAACCTGGTATCGGGTGCAGGCGACAACTGGCACCTCCGACTGCGCGACTTCCACCCGGGTTAGTAGCCCCAGCAAACCTGTATATGTGACCTTCTACAGCTATAGCGTTAATATGTCCACCTTGGCGGTGATTTTTAATTTAAAAGTTGTACTACAAATTCTCTGGGTGGTATGAAGGAGAACTGTCTATCTAGAATTGCACCTAAACGTGATAGTGATGGAAATCGGCATTGTACTGCTCAGACGTGTCACATATAAAGGATAAAGGATAAAGAACGGCGTTATTCAATCCCATTTGGGATGTGCCACGCATTCTACTTCTACAGGATGTCGTGGAGACGAGTTGAATGCGTATTTGGCCATGCAATGATTTGCGGTGGCCAACCGGTGAACAAGTCAGCACTTTATCCTTCCCAGACAAGTCTGGTACCAATTCACCGACACCGGAGGGATGGAAGGCTTGGTTGGCCTGGGCGGGAAATCCGAACCAGGATCCTGGTATCGGGTGCAGGCGACAGCCAGCGCCTCCTCCGACTGCGCTCCACGCGTCCCGTGTCACATAAAGGCGGTAAATCTATTATAGAATTAAATGGCTGCTCAGGCAGTATTATCAATAGACCTAGTGAACGAGGGTAGCAGTATGCAATTCACTAACAAACTGGACATCCTTCTTGTTAAAAATGTATGTCAAACTATTATGGGACAGCCACATGATGTTTCGAGCAGCCCCTGGTAGGAAGGTAGTGGTGTAAGGAACAATTGTTAGGTCAAAACAATAGAACGAAGACGAGTCGCTCTCAGTGTTAGATTGAGTAAGTAAAACGGCAGTGTAGAACTGGGTGACCACTGCCACTTGTTGTCATTATAAGTAAAAATATATTAGAACGAAGCGTGGAACGCTTAACCATCTTCTGCTTGGTCTTGTTCTGACCTTGGACGACGCCATTTGGCAGCGACCTTGTCAGTTTCATTTAGACTTCACATAATTCGCCTCGCGGATTTATGGAGTTTGAACTGTGGTCGGATTTTCGCAGGAAGTTAGGGAGGCAGCAGTACGAGGTGGGGGTGGCGAGCAATATCGTTTTTGCACTGGAAGTATCAAGGAAGCCGGAAATCGTTCATCGCCTACTGATGAAAGGAGTTCGGGGAACCACTCGAGTGGAAGGGTACATTCATCTGGGAATTAATAGAAGAGTAGCACATTTTTTGTTGTTGTACACATTTCTAGGCATACTTGATGCTTTTGGAACCAATCTTAACATCTTCTGAATCATGATGGACGTCTTCCAGATTTAAATGGAGGCTCTCGGAGAGGGTTAAAATAATTTGAAAAATTTGGTATCTATAATATTTTATTTATGAATACGTCCACGAAGACGTGGCAACACAAAGTGAGAACGACAAACAGTAAAACAAACTGCAATCTAAACATAGCCCTGTGAAAGTTAGATGACTGCTGCAATGCCTTTGAGAAATTCCTCAAATTACATCTCGGGGTGAAGTACCGTTGCAGCCTTAAATGCCGTCAAATTGGTCGCTGATTTTTATTTTCCCTTCTTTTTTAAGGTTTCTTAGTAGTTGTTTTCCCTGCCGTTTAGTTTGCGTTTATTAATAGATAGTTTTTGGTCGTATCCTTGATTTGTGTCCTTACGATGGTTGGTTGTCTACACGATATTTTTCGTTTAATAAATATATAAGTATAAACGAGAGGAACAAAGAAGCAGAAAAAGGACAGATATGAAATATGATTAAAGATGGTGATAAAGACATTTCCTGGAGTCTCGACTACCCAAGAACACATGCAGATTATAGGAAGGCAAAACGGGCAACTGCCAAACTCCGGGAGATAAGTTGCAATGTGGGTATTGCAACGGAGTAAAAGCTGAGAACATTAGTGAGTGAAAAGATATGGGTATCTTTAACATTTTTTTTAAATCGCATGTCCCAACAATTGAGCACACTATTTGAAATTTTATGAAAATTCTATTTTTTACGGAAACTTGTGGTATAAAGCATGTTCTAGAGTTGTAAAATTTAAATTGGTGTGTAAATGAACATGTTGGGGCAGGCGAAATTAAAAATTTTTTAAAGAAAGTTGTACCAAATTTTCCTTTGGTAAACAATTAATCTGGGCGCGTGTAGCGCAGTCGGAGGAGGCGCGACTGTCGCGTTCACCCGATACCAGGTTCCTGGTTCGGATTTCCCGCCCAGGCCAACCAAGCCTTCCATCCCTCCGGGGTCGGTGAATTGGTACCAGACTTGTCTGGGAAGGATAAAGCGCTGACTTGTTCATCGGCTAGCCACCGCAAGTCATTGTATGGCCAAATACGCATTCATGTCGCCTCCACGACATCCCGTAGAAGTAGAATGCGCTGGCGCATCCCAAAAGGGATTGAGTAACGCCGTCCTTTATCCTTATCCTTAAACAATTAATCTAACCTTATCAAAAAGTCTCTAGTTTAATCTGTAAGACGCTCGTCTTGATTTGCAAGTTGACAATGACTGTGCTAGTGTATGTGGCGTCAGTTGACGACAAGAAGTTCAGCTTCTGCCTTTAGATCTTGAGACCTTCGGATTACTTGCCGCCGAAGGGCGTGTCTAATCCAAACCTTCCTGCCACCCATATATCAGCCTGGAAAGTACTGATCACTCTCGATGATGCACTCCCGTCTTTTTATTCTCTTTTTTCTATGTTCCACAATTTCAGTCTCAAAATTTCATTTCAAAAAATGAGAGTTAGGAAATCTCTACCAATTGTTAAAATTATGCGAAAATTTCCTTGGACAACAAAATAATCTAACGTTTTGTGGAGTCTCTAATTTAATCTGGAAGACGCTCGTTTTGATTTGGAAGAGGTTCAGTTTGATCTCAAAAAGCATCAAGCATGCCTGGAAGTGTGTCCGATTTGGCGTGAAAATGGTTATATCTTTGTGACACAGCCAAAATGTAGTTGTTAAAGTGTTAAGGATAAAGGATAAAGGACGGCGTTATTCAATCCCTTTTGGGATGCGCCACGCATTCTACTTCTACAGGATGTCGTGGAGGCGAGTTGAACGCGTATTTGGCCATACAATGACTTGCGGTGGCCAGCCAATGAACAAGTCAGCGCTTTATCCTTCCCAGGCAAGTCTGGTACCAATTCACCGACCCCGGAGGGATGAAAGGCTTGGTTGGCCTGGGCGGGAAATCCGAACCAGGAACCTCGGGGTATCGGGTGCAGGCGACAGCAGGCGCCTCCTCCGACTGCGCTCCACGCACCCTGTTAAAGTGTTACGTGCTGAAAATGTACCCCTGCGAATATTTCGTGGACTGAATATTCTTTGGGAGCAGTTTATGGAAGTCGTCATGTTTCAGGATTGGAACGTCTATTGAGGGCTTTGTTCCGTCAAGCTATCTTCAGTGCAAATGGTACGCCGATGAAAATTAGTTCTTCCCACACGCGATAACTGTGGTTCTTACGCGATGGAGTGTTTTCCTTGTTTTCCGATCACTTTGTTAATCCTCATTTCTATGAGATTTTTTTGGATGTGTTATCGTTATCTTACAAGCGCGGTTTTCCTTCATGTTTCATGTTAGCTTCAGAAATTTTCGCACGTTTGCCGCAAGTCCCCTGTGTTCGAAGAAGTTTGTCTATGGTGAGGTGTTCATCTTTAATCATCATCCAAGTTTTACTGTATTGTACTAGCATCAATCAGTTCATCAGCGAAGTCGTCGTTCGAGTTTTGTTGTCGCTTTTCCGCTTCTCCTTTGCTCGGGTTTAATTTGTTTCAATTGTGCACTTGTCTCGATTACTACTCTTTGCAGCTCGTTTTCTGAAGTAGAAGTACATAGTGCTTTACGATACTTTCATGTATATTTCTATCTAGGTTCACAATTCTTTGTAATCGGAAAATGGGCTGCTTTTAGCTTAGACCTGTGGTCCGCAGGAGTTGAGAAATTGTTTGCTTGGCCGATCACACTCCTTTCGATCGAAAATATCAAATATAGTCGTTTCAAATCTGTCATTAATAAATGTATATTGCAGTTATTTTTCGACCACATAATGAAAAGCACCACAAGAATAGTGTTATATGAATAGCGTTTGCCTAGCACAGCATATTTCAAAATATTAGGAGATCAATATAATATAATATACAAAAACTCAGTCCACGATATATTCCCCATCCAAGCCTATGATCCCGCCCCATCTTTCAGGCAACCTTTCAATTCCTTTCCGCCAGTATTCCGAGAGCTGTGAGGAAAAGAATTCAGAAACGCCCATTTCCAGTTGCCGTCGACTATCGAACTCTCTACCTCGAAGATGTTGCTTCAGAGCTCTGAGCAGGTGGTAGTCAGAAAGGGCGAGGTCTGGAGAGTACGGTGGATGGGGCAGAACCTCCCAGCCTAACTCCTGGATTTTCTCGCGACTGACTTTTGCGACATGAGGACGCGCGTTGTTGTGCAGCAGGTAGACATTCTCCCGTTCTGGACGTTTTTGGCGCATGGCGTCGGCCAAGCTCTGGAGCTGGCTAGCGCAGACAGATGCTGTGGCTGCGGTCTCACTGTCCAGCAACTCCCAGTAAAGCATGCGGTCTGAGTCCCACCAGCAACGCAGAAGAACCCCCTTTTCGTGGTGTCCACGTCTCGGTTGTCTTGGTGCCGGTTCTCCGCGTGGGAGCCATTGGCTCTTACGGGTGTGGTTAACATAAACAACCCAGCTTTCATCACGAGTAAAAATGTCCTTCAGAAAGTCCTTCTGTACGGGCGAAGAAGCAGCGACTCAGCAACACTGATTCGACATTCCTTGTCAGAGTCCCGCAGCTCATGTGGTACCCAAGGCGACGAAACTTTACAGTACCCAAGGATCTCCAGCTGCTTCACGACGGTGCTTTGTGTACAGCCAAGTGTCGCCGCCGATTCTTGAGTGGTTGAATTTGGCTTCACCTTGATGGCCAAGCTGTCTTCTTCCATAACAGAAGGGGCGCTCGGAGCGAGGTCGACCTTCGAGAGAGATATCTCAGGCCTTGAAGCGCTGATACCGACGGGACACTGTGGAATAGCGAATGACTTCCTCCTTGAATGCAGCGAAGATGTTGCAGTCCTTGCGGAATGGCCTTGCAGAAATTCGTAGTAGACGATAGGTCGTAGGAGGCTGCTGCTTATCGTTGACAATGTTGCTGTAATCGGACTCGACGAGGCCTTATATAGTATCTTTTAGGAAGCTTCGAGAATGTGCTGTGAGGTCACCACACAAGATCAATACTGTAAGAGCTTTAACCAATTTAACAGGCAGTAGCGTAAAGTGTTGCAAGACTTTTCAATCAGCCCATTAAGTTGATGAAGGTTTGACGTTTTTTCATGCAAAAGTATCGATCCACAGTATTATAACAATAGCGCCATTTTTTATCGTATTTTTCATCCTGGTAACTAATTTATCAAGATCGACTTTGTTCCACTTACGGTTTTTCGCAAGGTGGCAAACCGTCACGTTGCTAAAGGTCTTGATAGAAATGATTCATGTGAAACTTTTGATTCCTGATAGAAAGGACTTGAATCGCTTTTATCAAGAGCTTCAGCTTAACTGGTTTCACGCTGATATCAGCGACCGGTTCATCCCGATACATGAGAGAGTGCTGATCGGTCCCACGAGGTGTGGATGTTGCGTTAGATCAAACTCTGCCGGTGGTGTAATGGCGTAGAGCATTCCGGCTCTGTCATCAGGAGATGCGGGTTCAAGTTTCGCCTGGCGCTAGAGTTTTGAGCGCAGCAAAACGTCATTGTGTAACATCACGCTGCTGTTTTGGAGCTTCATTGTCAAGGTAAGCACCAATGCCACTTCGTTCACCTGCTCGCTCTATTGTCACCACAGCAGTTCATCCGTCGAGGGAGATTGGCCATGGAGGTGGACGATCAGGACGTGGGAAAGTCGCACTGTAGTACGTCACGGATCCAGAGAATCATCGGAAAGCGAGTAATCCTAAATCCGATGGTCTCCGTGAGAGAGATCGCACGTGATGTCACTACCACTGTCATGTCTGTGAATCGAATAGCCAGAAAGGAAGTCGGTCTCAATCGCCACGAGTTCCATCAAGTCCAGCACCTGACGGACACCAATAACCGCGAACGGCCCTGCCGATACCGCCAACTCGAGCTGCTGGCCGCAGACAGCGGGTGGGAACGAACACTGTTCATGGACGAGCACTTGTTCACTGTGAGGAAGGATTCGAAACGACAGAATCTAGCCTACAGAGCTTCCATTCATTTCCGTCATCGTCGAAGATCTCAAATTCAACAGGTGGCTGTAGTTTGGTGCGGAATCTGCACTAACGGAAAGACTACCTGGTTTTGTGGACGAAGGAGTAAAATGTATTCAAAAAGGCGCGAAGCTTCTTTACTTCATAGCATACTACTCTATTCCGGCGGCACTTCAGGACAGCGAAGCGTGAAGCCGGAAGAAACTCCACCAATATACATAGTTGAGTGGCGGAAGCCTCTTAAGTACCTACACTCATGGAGCAGCATTTACAGCTTCCTCACAATACACTACACCTACCTTTCTCAGTCTACGTTAGTCGAGTGTATGCGATGTGTCTAAAAGAAACATTTGAACGTGAAACCTTTTCTAAGCCTGGAGCAGCTGGTAAAGGTGTTATACGTTGTTACAGGATGTTTCGTTGCAATTGAAGCTCTTGCGCAAGGCGGGATTCGAGCACACTCCTTCCGCTTTCCTGGCAGCGCCTTGCTCCACCGGCACTGTTTGACCACGCATAACACCCTCGATATTTTTAATTTTTTTTTAATTTAATTGCATCTCAAGAACGCGCACTCTAGGTGAAAACAACAAAAAATAGGTCATGCGACCAAAAAAGGAAAAAACACAAACCAGGAACAATGCAACATCGAAACGGTAGCGTTAGACATTAAAAAGGATTTCAGAAGCCAACCATTTGGGTTGCGACAGTCTATATATACATATATATATACATATATAAACTACGGCTTAACGTAGTGGTTGCAAAGACAAAGATTAGGACAAACTTCTTCACCTATAGGAACCTCAGCCAATTCAACATGTTACTAAGTGATGAAAAAATGTCGTTGGGGTTGTCTGTTCAGGCCTTCCGTAAACTTATTGAGAAGTGACCTGTTATTGTAATTCTTAGTCTTTTTTCTGGAACTTGTTCCTGATTGTACTGTTTTGGTTACAGTTAGCAGACATCACTTTGGGCGGAGTGGCGTTCTACCCCCCGCCCTTTAAACAGAGGCGTGGCAAATGTCTGCGTCTCCACTATTTCGTATGGCAGCCACTGGACTCTCGAGCAAGCCCAGGGGGTTGGGGGTGGGCGGGCCAGGGGGACGTGGGGGTCGAACGCTCGACCTCCATCACTTTGCAGTTATTTGTTCACCGTTTGTCCAGGCGTTACTGTGTAGCTATTTGTTTATGTTTATTTTTATTCGGTTTCTTAATTTTACACGTGTGATTACATTCCACGTCTTTAAATAAATAAATAAATAAATAAATAAATAAATAAATAAATAAATAAATATATGATGGCATGCTCTAAAGTAACGAGGGCAAGTTAGATGCAAAAACGAAATCCTCTCAGGTAGCCTAGAAGAACACTGCTCACTCATACTGGTTTCTAGTGAGTTACGTCAGCCAAGTGAACGACTAAGGTAGGATAAAGGATAAGGATAAAGGACGGCGTTATTCAATCCCCTTTGGGATGCGAAACGCATTCTGCTTACGGGATGTCGTGGAGGCGAGTTGAATGCGTATTTGGCCACACAATGACTTGCGGTGGCCAGCCGATGAACAAGTCAGCGCTTTATCCTACCCAGACATGTCTGGAACCAATTCACCGACCCCGGAGGGATGGAAGGCTTGGTTGGCCTGGGCGGGAAATCCGAACCAGGAACCTGGTATTGGGTGCAGGCGACAGCCGGCGCCTCCTCCGACTGCGCTCCATGCGCCCACTAAGGTAGAATACCTTATAATCTAATATAGTAAGCATTTAAGTTGCTTGTAGCCGACAAAGCCTGCCTGTCCGCGTCAGCCAGCTATGACGCCCTGAGTAGGTACCGGAACTTCGGCACATGGGTGCGCTGGCCGCCCCATGGAACCCGTAGGCAGCCATTACTCCAACGCCTCGCGAACCCCCTGGCGTCGCGCACGGTACGCGACGAAATTGGACGAGTTGTCGCGGTCCGATACTTCCGACGGCTAGAAACGCTTCCTACAGGGACACACGGCGCGCCTTTGCCTTATTTCAACGTTTCTTGGAGATGATATATGAATATAGTTTCAATAGGACGATCAGAGACAGTTTATACAGGAATCTTGGTGATGTAGATGGTTTCTAGCGTCAGTATTTGCCATCTACAACTTCTTCGGTCAATTTATACCCGTGATTATGGTTATACTACGGAAACAGGTCACTACCGCCCTTCAGTTGTCCTACTGCAGACTGTTGCCTACCACATTCGGTGGGATCTTAAGTTCCTTGCTAGAAATGTGGTCTGAGAGCTTAAACACTGAGAACATTTCGTGCTCCACGGCTAACCATGCGTAACCGAGCGCACGTCCGCGCTTCAGCGCCGCGACGTCGCACGCAGCTAGCGCGTAACGTCGCGTTGGAGTCAGGTCCTGGAGCCCATGGAACCGGCATCTAGGACAGACAAACTTGTGGCATTAAATTCAAAATCTGTAAAAAGTATCCAGCTCAAATAGGGAAAAATAGCCTACTTTAGCTTAATATATATCTCCGCAACCCATATCCTTGAGGTCTGTCAGCGCCTACCCGTGATATCAGGATGGGTCAGCCGCCGATATCAGCATGGAACCGGTTAAGCTGAAGGTCTTGTCAGTAGCAATGTCTCAACACTCTGTTTAAGGCTGGAGCAGCTGGTAAAGAGGCCACATGTTGGTATAGGATGTTTGATCGCAACGAAAAGCAGAAATTACCGGTTCGAGTCCCGCCTGGCGCTATATGTGGTTTTGATCGCAACAAAACATCGCTATGAGAGCCTGCAACCTCAATACCAACATTTTGTGGTCTTAAGAAAAATGAATCGAATCACGAATGGCACAGTTTTGCAGAGCAGAAAAAGTACTTTCTACAGAAAGCGCATTGATTATGGGCTTCAAATAATCGAAGTGCCATAGTAACACAAACTATTCAAAACGAAGAAAAACACTTCTCAATCTTTAGTAAGGTCCTTGACGATCACAATTACAATCTTCACTCAAAGTTCCCTTCTTTTGCGCGTATGCAGCTGCTCAGATGAGTCACGCAGGCGTCATGGAGGTGTCACTCATCGGATCATCGTTTTCAGTGGCGAGTAAATTTTCACGATAGAACCTATTGTGAATCCGCAAAACGAGCGGATCCCTATAGCAGACAAGAGGCAGGCCATTTCTGGAGCAAAAGTCACCGGGAAAACTGCACATCCGAGCTCTGTTATGGTTTGGGGATGCGATAGCCTAAGATGGGAAGACGCCAGTGGTGCTCGTCGATGCTGGAGTGAAGATCAGTAAGGAAATATGCTTGGAATCGGCCTTGTAGAAGGTTTGAAACCATTTCTAAGTTCGGAGACAAGCCATGGTGCTTTCTGCAAGACTCGGCTCCTGCAGACAAGTCGAGTGTCGTCCAGTAGTGGTGCTTGCAGATTTCATCGTCCTCGAAGAATGCCCTCAAATTCACCAGATCTGAGCCCAATTGCCTTTTTGCTTTGATTCGTGTTAGAGCACCAAATCTCAGCTACAAGCTACAACAACTTGGATTCGCTCAAAGCTGCACTTTCGAAAGCGTGGAATGATCTCGACGAGGACTATCTGCGTGTCACTTGTGACGCCTTCATGGCTAGTCTGAGAAGCAGCATAAGCGCAAAGGGAGGGTTCTTTGAATGAAGATTGTAATTTTTGATTGTTAAGGGCCTTAATAAAGATTGTGAAGTATTTTCCTCAGTTTTGAATTGTTCATGTGACTATGGCACTTCGATTGCTTGAGGCCCATATTTAATGCGCACCCTCTAACAAATGAAAGCAGTTTGTCAAACAGATAGAACTCTTCAAGAACATGCTACGTGGTTATTCCTCAACCTAATATTAACCTGCTATTTTATATTCATACGGGCGTGTGTAGCGCATTCGGAGGAAGTGCGTGCTGCCGCGTGCACCCGATACCAGGGGCCGGATTCATGAACGTTCCCGGGAACGTTGCCGGCTTCCCATGGGAACCGACCGAGGCGAGAGAGCGAGGCGGGAGAGAGAGCCGAGAGATGATATCGCTTATCTCCCGCTCCCACCGCTTCATAAATACGGCCTCAGATTCTTGGTTCAGTTTTCCTGCTCAGGCCTACCTAGCATTCCAAGTCTCCTGGATAGGTGAATTGATACTAGATATGTCTGGGAAGGATAAAGCGCTGACTTGTTCATCAGCTGGCCACCACAAGTCATCGTATGACCAAATAATACAAATTAAAATGCCTCCACGACATCTGCGAAAGGGATTAAGTAACGTCGTTCTTCTTGTCCTCGGGTTTTCTGACGTTTTTATCCATGTTTTCCACGGCATAAAGGACATAATTGTACTCAAAATTGGGTAGTTTAGCCCTAAAAATATAAATTTAGAGATATCGCCTGTGCAATTCTTGTATGGGAGAGGTCCACCTTACATTTATTTCATAGCTAGCAGCTTTATCCTAACCAAACTATGACAAGATGTAGTGCTACGGCTAAAATGCGTATGCCTACGTCCTTAGCTTTGTCATTTTAATCTTTAGGGACAAGGTTTCTAGCTTTATGGATGCAAATGAGGGTGGCCCCACCTTTCTAGACTTTTATCGTATCTCCTGTTGTTCCATCACTGGTTGAGCTCAGTTCCGATGTAGAGTAGGAAGAGTAAAACGATAAAGGGCGACGTTAATCAGTCACTCTGTGGGATTTCCCACACATATTACTTCTACGGGATGTCGTGGAGCTCTCACGGCCTTCTCCCCCTCGTTCGGGAAAGTACTAGAGGCGACAACATTCTTGACCTTGTACTTGCCAGTATGGCTGGGTTGGTAAATCACCTACGTGTAGGACCTCCCATTGGATCCAGCGATCACAATAGTATTTCCTTTGTCATCGCTGGGTTCAAGGGAGCCACCAAGCATAGCGCTCCTGTATCACGTAGACTGTACTCACATGCTGACTATGATGCAATTCGTATTTTTCTGTCACAGGTTAGATGGATTGATTTATTTGAAAGTCAACCCGATGTCAATTCGAAATATGAGCTGTTCCTCATGGTACTGCAGAAAGCTATCGATATTTTTATTCCCATTAAGAGAGTTTCGTCGGATAGTGTTGCCCACCTTCCAGCTTATCTGTCCAGTATGGTAAACCATCGTGAATGCTTATTCCATGAAGCTAAGCGAACGGATAATTGGGAAACTTTTGACAAGTATAACGCCGAGTTTGACAACAAACTTCGAAAATTTAACAACTACTTAGAAGCTAAAGCTGTTGAGTCTGTGAACCCTCGCAAGTTTTATAAGTTTCTGAACTCTAGACTTCAAGACAGAAAAGGCATCGGTTGTCTTAGGGGAGAGAATATGGATGCTAATACTGATCACGCTAAGGCTGAATTGTTGGCTAAAGAATTCGCTAAGGTCTTTTTGAAAGATGATGGCATCTTGCCTGCTGAATCTCGCTGTGAACATACAGTAATGGAAAACTTTCCATGGTTTGACGGGCTTACGTTGTTGCGTCTTCTCAAAGGTTGGCCACCCTCCTCCTCAGTCACTCCTGATGAGGTACCTTTTAGCTTCATTCAGAAGAATGCTGATGTCATTTGTGCCCCTTTGGCTTATATTTTCAATCAGTCTCTTATGTATTCTCAGGTCCCAGCGCGCTGGAAGCACTCTTATGTCACTCCAGTTTTTAAAAAAGGCGATCCTTCTAAACCGGAAAACTATAGACCAATCAGTATCACTTCTAACTTTTGTAGGCTCTTTGAGAAAGTTCTTAAGGAATACATACTGGAGTTTGCTTCCAAACATGGAATTCTACCTGCCGCACAGCATGGATTTATGCAAGGTCGGTCGGTTGAAACGAACCTTCTAGAATGTATTAATGACTGGGGTGAGGCCTTGGACAAGAATTTGAGTTGTGATGTCATTTATTTTGATTTCTCTAAAGCGTTTGATCGAGTATCACACAGTAAACTTTTGTCCAAATTGTCTATGCTTAACTTTCACCCAGTTATAGTGAAGTGGATTGGAGAGTTTTTAAGCAATCGAACATTCCAAGTGCGTCTGGGGCAGTCCCTCTCTGGGGTCAAAGCCATCTCCAGCGGCGTGCCTCAAGGAGGTGTCTTATCGCCAATCTTATTCAATCTTTACACTGCTGATTTGCCAACAATCATAGAACCCACTGGGGTCAAGGTCAAGATGTACGCCGACGACATTAAGTTGTATAAGGTAATTGTAGATTCGGAGGATGTTGGAAGGCTTCAGGAGGCGTTGGATCTGCTCGTCCAGTGGAGTAAGAGGTGGCAGCTTCCGCTGTCTCCGAGTAAAACTGTGTACATGTCCCTTCACCAGGGCCGTCCCCCTGACTCTCGTGAGTACCATATCGACAATTCTCCTATTGAGGCGGTGAGTAGCGTCAAAGATCTTGGTTTCCACTATGACGCTAAACTGGATTTCTCCGAGCACGTGTCTAATTGTTGCAGGCGCGCCCAACATAGAACCTATCAGATTTTCAAAGGTCTGACTGCCAGGAATAAGGCTGTTTTGATACGGGCTTATAAGTCGTATGTGCGTCCGTTAGTGGAGTCTTCCACTACGGTCTTTTCCCCCAGTAGGAAAAACCTGATTAATGCGCTTGAGAAGGTACAGAATAACTTTACTCGCAAAGTGCTTATGCGTACTGGCGGCTTTTTATACTCCAGGGTACCTAAAGCCACGATAAGGAACAAATACCTAGGCCTCCATTCCTTAACATCTCGTAGAAAAATCTTTGATATTTGCATGGTCTACAAGTTACTCCATCAACCGCGTTATAGGGAGTCCAGGTTTTTTACAATGCGAGTTTCTCATACTAAGGGAGAGCATGAAAAGATTTTCCTTCCCTGCCCTAGGAGCAGGTTTAAGGTAGGCCTTTTTCCTCATAGGGCTGCAAGCGCGTATCTTAGGGCAGCGAAATGCATGCAATCCTCCTTTTCTCTGGAGCAGCTTAAGCGGTTCGTTCAAAGTCGTTGCTGAGTTACGAGGCTTAGTACTGAGGTATCTCCTTTCTTTCTTTCTTTTCTTCGACTATGGTTTGCTCGGGAAGTGGGCTGTGTTGTGCTATTTTTGATTGCTGACCTGATGCCACGTCACTCGATTTGTTGTTGTTTTACGGTTTTTTACAGAGTATGTCTCTCTATGTTGCGCTTCGGTTGTAACTGTCCTATTGCTGTGTTTGTTTATCTAACGGCCGCGCTTATCGCGTACGTATTGAATAAATAAAATAAATAAATAAATAAATACTAACGCACACTTAGCCTGCATAAGGGCGCATGTAGTGCAGTTGGAAGAGGTGCCTGCTGTCGCGTTCACCCGATACCTGGTTCTTCGTTCAGTTTTCCCGCCTAGGTCAACCTAGCCTTCCAACCAGGGATGTGCGGAATTTCCGTTTCCGTGTTCCGAATTCCGGTTTCCGGCCATTTTGGGCTCTTCCGTTCCGTTTCATGTTTCGCCGGAAGGCGGAAACGGAAATTGGCACTGTTCCACACTAGTTTTCTATTGAACACAATCAACGTATAAGTTAGAAAGATTTCTCCTTCGTATAATTGTAAGGGGCGCATGGAGCGCAGTCGGAGGAGGCGCCGGCTGTCGCCTGCACCCGATACCAGGTTCCTGGTTCGGATTTCCCGCCCAGGCCAGCCAAGCCTTCCATTCCTCCGAGGTCGATGAATTGGTACAAGACTTCTCTGGAGGGTAAAACACTGACTTGTACATCGGCTGGCCACCGTAAGTCATTGTATGACCAAATACGCATTCAACATGCCTCCACGACATCCCGTAGAAGTAGAATGCGTGGCGCATCCCAAAGAGGTTTGAATAACGCCGTCCTTTATTCTTTTTTATAATTGTAAGAGAAATACCGTCTGACAACTCTAGTATTAATATTCTTGAAATTGGTTAGACTACCAAAAAAAAAAAGAGCGCTCAAAAATGACAACGGCTGGGTGCAATGCAAAATTAATGTGGCGCAAAAGCTTTGTATGCACTGTATGCTAAGAAAGTGCACTCAACATTTGAATGATCATAATATTCCTGATCCATTAGTTACAAATAGCTACAAAAGCTTTGTAAGCATATAGCGCTGTATCATGAAACAAAGAGTTCAGTGAAGGTTATGAGCTGCGGTTTGTGCTCGGTGTTACATCAGACTAGATTAGACAGATTACATAAATGTTCCTAAAGGTGTAGGTTTCAATTTTAAATTTCGTTAGGTGTGATAATCATCCATATAGAGCCATGCATCGCATTTTTTTAATGAAGCATCATCGAATATCTACCAGATGTTGTTTTGATTGACTATGATGACTTATTGAACTCTGAAACAAATCTATTACTTCGAGAACCATCTAGGAACTGTCCAGCTGTGTCACCTTGGGCGTAGCGTTTCTAGGCGGGCACAGAGTGATTTCTTTCTGACAGTGTTTTTATTTCTGTGGAAGTGTGGATCCACCAGACTAATCAGTCATCCAGTTATCATCTTAGATTCCAGAACTAATTCTGAGTACTAGTCTTGGTGATTACAATGTAACTGCTAATTTTAAGTATGCAGACATCTGTGCAGTCATCATCCATGATGCCACTGGTTTCTAAAAGTGTTGACAGGAACTTCTTTTGTGGTCGGAAAATGATCTAGGTGGCTACTCAAGCTTTAGACTTCACCAGAGTCAGTTTTTTTAAATGCGGGTCTGTAAAAAACCTCAAGTGGTTAAGTCGGTTAAGTGTACCGTTCAAAAAATAGCAGCATCAAAAAATTCAGCAAAAATCCCGTTGCAGGAACTAGATATGGAAAGACTGCATGCTAAAATAGTGAAAAATAGTGAAATAAGTCCCTGAAATTGTTTTCGTTTATTGCTCAGCCATAGCTAAAAGCATATCATAGCAATGTTATGAATTCATGCTTCGTTATGTTCTGTTATGATGAGGATGACCATTAATCTGTGAAAGATTCTGCTGCTCGCAAAGAGCAAGAAAAAGTGCAATAGAAGCCGCTTCTGACGCCGTTTCAGATGCACTTTTGAAAAAATGGCGAGTATGTGTTATTTCCGTTTCCGCGTTTCGTATTCCGGTTTCCGGCCATTTTTGAGCGTTTCCGTTCCGTCTTTCGTCTTCCGCTTTCTTCAGAAAAATTTCCGCACATCCCTGCTTCCAACTGTCCGGGGTAAGTGAATTGGTACCAGATATGTCTGGGAAGGATAAACGCTGACTTGTTCATCGGCTGGCCACCACAAGTTCGTGTGACCAAATACTACGAATTGAAATGCCTCCGCGACATCTGCAAAATGGAAAAGGGATTGAGTAAGGCCTAACGCTTATCTCCACTTATACTTTATTTTATATGCCTGTAGATGCCTCCTTCTCTACGTTACGATGCCGTAGCGATGCCAAAACCTTCTATCATGCCTTGGAGTGATAAACGTAAACAAGGGCGGAAACATTCAACGCAGCAAAATGGTGGTTCGTTCCATTCTGTGTCTTTCGTCACTGACTATTCGTCATTCTGTGCATAACCTGAAGTTTTCTACTGTTCCTGATGTTCTATGTGACGTATAGGTTTGTGTGTCCCATTTGTCCTTCCAGCTGGAAAGGGCAGAACTGTAAATCATGAATGCCTCCGGGTAGTTATAGCAAAGTTGCCCGTATATTTACTTGATGTATAATGTCGTCAGGTTGCTGCGCATAGCTCAAGCAGTAGCCGCGGGTCTCCGGGAGGAAACTGCATAATCGTCCGGCATTCTCGGACTTCCGTAGGTTTCGTGGTACATGTTACTGCAATAGGAAGCGATTATCGGCGCTATATAAGGCTCGACGAGCGAGCGAGCTGGATCGAGTGGCGGAATTGCTGCCCGACCTGTCAGTTGCAGGAGCATGAGCGGTGAGTATTCGCGAGCGGGGAGAGGCGCCGCTCCTCAACTGATTTGTTCTTAACGTCGTCGTGCTCGTGTCATGACCAACTACTTCCGCCACATTCCGCTAGCTAACTCGCTTCTAAATGCCGTCAACAACTGTAAGTTCCGTTTAGAGACGCGATACTGTATGTACAGGTACCGTATTCGCCATGTTCACTTCACATTGCAACTCACGCGAGTTCAGGCAGTGAAATCTTATAGCTCTCAAATTCCTCTGTCCTGCAGATAGGTTCTGCAAGAGCTGCATAGGCTGCATTTGCTGACGAATAGCTAGCGCTTCAGCTTGACGAAGCAGTTTGTGCTCATCTACAAGCATAAGTTAATTGTCTTCGTTGAAGTAGACACCCATATGACTAGGATAACCCAGTCAGGTCGGTAAAAATGGTTTTAAAGTCAATGTATAGCATTGATATCAAAAATTATGCTGGTAGGATTTAATGCAATAGGATAAAGCAACGGAAAGGTTAATGAGTAGGTGACGGAAAGGAAGAGTCCATGGATATTCAGCTTGGAAGTTTACACCTTCACTAGGTGTGGGATTTGAGCTACGATATAGAACAATGTCGAAGCGAATTAAGTTTGCAAATAAATTTAATAACAGACTTAAATGTGTGTAAACAAGCAACAGAGTAGCATTAGACTTGAGGGCAATCTAAATGTCTAGTTCAAGACCTACTCATGCCCTGTAACGCTTCATTTTGAAAGAAGAGGCCTTCAGTTTTCACGTTTTAGGTGCTTTTGTCTATAGTTGTAGCCGAGAACCAGAAGAAAAAGAAATGGAAGACCTCCAGATGATAGGGGCTTCGATGAAAATTTTAGATTTTTTTAGGATTTTAGAAAACGCCAACTACTACAAGTATTTAAACGGGAAGTAGCAAACCTTCGGCAAGTATACATGGCTCCAATAAGTTCAGAATTCGAGCGGATATACATAATAATATCTATGCGAATAAAGGATAAAAAGGATAAAGGACGACGTTACTCAATCTCTTTTGGGATCCGCCACGCATTCTACTTCTACGGGATGTCGTGGAGGCGAGTTGAATGCGTATTTGGTCATACAATGACTTGCGATGGCCAGCCGATGAACAAATCAGCGCTCTTTCCCTTCCAGACAAATATGGTACCAATTCACCGACCCCGGAGGAATGGAAGGCTTGGTTGGCCTGGTCGGAAAATCCGAACCAGGAACGTGGTATCGGGTACACGCGACGGTCGGCGCCTCCTCCGACTGCGCCCCTCATTCATGCGAAAATAGGCGAGATATAGATCTACCTGAAGAGCTGGTTATAAACTTTTAGACCCGTAAAAGTCCGGGTTTAGATGAATTCTGGTTGTCTAACGTAGACTATAGAATGCTTTCCTTGTAGATTTTGGTGTTGTTACTGTTGTTGCCTTTTTTACGCAGAGGTTTAGACGTCTGTCTTCGTCTTCTTCAGTGAACCCTTACCCCGGTTCCTGTTCCATCATACAGAATAGTAGCATGCTTATGGAAGACACTGACCAGAAGTCAGCCTTCAGGACTGGAGAAACACCGTGATAAATTTTCACGAAATTTGAAATTTCATTTGTCGGGTAACGCAGCTGGAGCAAGCGTCGCTTGATGCGAACACCTCGGTTTCGTGTCTCACCTAGGACAACGAAGCATTCTACCCCTCAGGAATCACCAAATTAGTTCCTGACGTGTGCGTGATGGATATACCACTGACGTGTCCGTCAGTTAGCCACCATACTCTACTGTAGAGGCCAAGACAAGTTGCCTCCACGATATTTAGTGTCTTCAGAAGCGAATGCGTGGCGCATCTCAAGAAGAGACTTGCTTACGTCGAACTTTATCCTTTTATCGCTTATCGGCCTATAGCCTTATCTAGGTCTCTGAATATATTAAAGTCTTATTCCTTAAAGGTTAAAGAGCGGAATTTACGGTAAACTTTCACCAATGCTGTAGTCCTCTGATGTCCATGGTTTCACAAAATGTGTGAATAAACTGCCAAACTACCAACTTCAGTAAAAGCCACTTCTGGCTTAAAGAAAATGAGTTGAATCGTCGCCATAAAGTTTAGTGGACGCCATGATAGAGAAGGGGGTGTGCAGCGCAGTCGGAAGCGCTGGTGGTCGCATGCACTCCTATCAAGTGTTCTTGGATGTTCGGAGGATCCTGTAGAGGTTGAATGCGTGGCACATCCAGCAAAGGGATTGACTAATGGTGACCTTTACCCTTTTTTGTCATTTGAAGATAAAGCACACACTGAATAGGAGCTAGGGTAAAAGACGACGTTAATAAATCCCTATTTGGGATACACCTGGCATTCCACTTTCACAAGATGTCGTGAAGGTGACTTGAATGTGTATTCGGCCAATCCAATAACTTTCAGTGGCGCACTGATAGACAAGTCAGTGTTTTAACCTCACCGAACGAGCCTGATACTAACTCAGTAACTCCAGAGGGATGAGAGGCTCAGCTGGCCTGGGCGGAACTCGAGCCAAGCTCCGTTATTTGGAGTACATGCAACAGCCGGCGCAGTCTATAACCATGTGACTCCCAACTGACCATTATTCTCAAGGGAGGGAGAGCGTGGGAGAAATTTCGCGCTGTCTCTTTTCTCATCAGAAAGTCTTAATAGATTTGGGCTTCAGCTAAAGTTTTACTAGGGAACAAATCCGTGCATGTCGCGAATGTGGGCAGCGTTGAGGGGTGGGAACGCACCAAATAATGACATCGTATGGAATGGGCGGGACATTTAGTGAGAAGTGTACGGCCGGTACCATTATTGGCTGGCATGTGCTCTTGTTCCACTTATTTATGATTGGTTGGCGCGCTACCTGCTGCCAACCTTCACGACATGTACCAAAAACGTCTTGACAGTAGTGTTCTATGTGCCGAACGTGGTGTTGGTACCGCTATGATGGTTAGTACGTTTGGATTGGTGTAATACATATCCAAATCCGGCATTTCATAAAATACTCGATTGGAGGCGTTCAGACCTTTTTTAGAGCCTGCGGTGACTGCGATTACAGTGACTGATTTTGCTCTGCGAAGCTTACAAACAATCGATTATTACCAAAATCGATATGTATGTTTTGCGCGAGCAGCCAGTAATTGTTGTCTCTACTGTTGTAGAGAATGAACAGGCAGTAGGGCGTTTAGACAACAGTCCACCTTAAGGAACACAGAATTTTATTGCGAAGAATATTTTTTGGAGCAGGCTGGAGTCGGAAGTGCGAAGTCTGCGGCTGTCACTTCTTTACCAACCGAAACGTTTCAAATTTCAGCGCTTTTTCAAGAGATAAAGACTCGTCAGCAGGTGTTCATGAAGGCTTTCAACGCCGGCGATCCCAAGGGAGCGGCTGCAGTGTATGATCCTGACGGCTACTTCATGCCGAACGGACGTCATCCGGTGAAAGGTCGCGCCGGTAGGGGTTTCCATTGGAGTTGAAGGCTATGGGATCCTTAGTGAACCATCGTGTTACTCTGTGGGTGTTATAGGCATTGAGGAGTACTTCAAGGAGGACATGGCGGACGGCGTTCAAACTGCACAGGTGAGGGATCTATCCTAGTCGGGAGGGGGCAGTCTACTCTAGCCCTTTGACAACGGCGGCAAAATTGAAAGCAGACTGCTTTACATTAATAATACTATGAACTGACCTAGGAGAGAGCGCTTCGTTGCAATTTTCTAGCAGGAAGAATCAACACAGTTAACATTTGCTTCGCCCTTGTAGTGATGCTCCCCACTCACTAAGGTTGTCGTAAAAAAGTGGTTCTGACGTTCGTTTGTGCTTGAGGTAATGGCCAAAGTCCGACTTGACTTAAACTTCACCAGCTAACTACGTTTGACTTGAGTACTGCTCGCTTGCTCGCCTCAAATGGTATCACGAAACCACGCCACGCCGTGTTGGAAAGTACACGAGTCGATAGAAGCACGTTTTACCTCAAACTTGGGTAATTAAACCACAACGCACACACGAACGTCAGAGCCACCCTTTTTACAAGGAAGATCCCAAGTGAGACATGTGTTTTTTCAAAAATACTAGCTAGAATTCCTGCCCTTCAGATTATCACCGAGGAGGTTAACGGAAGCGGCGACTGGGCATTCGAAAGAGGCAGCTACCATTTGGATGGAACTCGTGGCAGAGAAAGTGGAGCATATCTCCAGGTCTGGAAGAAGGTAAGCGTCAGCGGTAAATTCGAACGCTGCGGTAGCGAGAATTTTCGAGATTGAGATTAGGCGAGAGGCTAGGTCGTTTATTTGAGGAAATGTTAACACCTAGCTATTCCAGGTTGAAGGCGAATGGCTCATTCACAACGACTGTTTCAACGTAATTAAAGCAGCTGAAAAGTAGACGTTCTGCATTCTTCTTTCTCCATACAGCATTCACAGCTTCTTGTGCTTCTCCGCGCCCATGTCAATAAATGTTGAGCAACATTGGCTTCCGCTGAATAAAGCAGTATCGTGTTGGTGGAGCGGTGTGAGATTTCACAGAAAAAAATCAATAGAGCCATACAGACTCGACAATTAAACGATGTGCATCAAGTGGAGTTTAAATTAGGGTGTGTCCCGTCCCGGTAAATTGGTACCAGATCTCTCTTACTAGGGAAGGGTTTCGACCTCCCACCTCCCTTCAAGTAAAGACCAGGATCATTAGAAAGAGCTCGGAATGCTGATTACGAATATGGGTGTCAAAATTGCAAAACGAAACTCCTGAGCGAGTTACGGCCAGCCGAAATCGGGGGCCTGACCACAGGCTGGCTGTATGACGCACCGGGCGTGAGAGTGG
Organism: Heligmosomoides polygyrus polygyrus; assembly: GCA_947396885.1. NCBI lineage: Eukaryota > Metazoa > Nematoda > Chromadorea > Rhabditida > Heligmosomidae > Heligmosomoides > Heligmosomoides polygyrus. Next base: position 88,549,230 of record OX377206.1, read on the forward strand.
TGAGTCATCAAGGCTCCGTAAGAAGGGACCGCCAGATGCGGCGGTGGCAAAGGGGTAGTGCCCACGCTCGTTGGGTGCGATGTCGTTGGTTCGGTTCCCGTGGCTGCCCATTTTCTTGCAAATCATAATTTATCTTCGAAATGACCTTTTGTTCTGAATTATGACACATGTCTGAATAAATAGCCGGGAAAACTACCATATACGTTTGTAAAGATGCTGTAAGGCAAAAGTTGTTATGGTGACATTTTTATTCACTCTGGTATCCCAAATTCAGCGAGAAGAATGGACACCACCTTTGCTGGTGAAAAGGACATAGTGAGTGAAGAAAAAGCAGTAGATCAACGACATTTTCTTCCTCATCATACATTCTACTCACATTTTTACTTCACACATTTTTTTGCTTCGTTCCCTAAATGCCAAGGTTGTTGGAAACACCTCTAGTAGTTATTCAACATATGATTTGGACTCTGTGCAAAATAGTGAATAAAAATGTTACTATAACATTTTTATTCACCATTTTGCACAGAGTTTTGCCTTAAAGCATTTTTACAAATGTGTATGGTAGTTTTCCCGCCTATTTAATCAGACACATGCCATAATTCAGAACATGAGGTCATTTCAAAGATAAATTATGATTTGCAAAAAGGTCTGCAGCAACGGGAACCGAACCGATGATGTCGCACCCGACGAGCGTGAGCACTTCCCCTGCGCCACCGCCGCAGCTGGCGGCCCCTTCCTACGGAGCCCCGATGACTCACCACTCTCGCGCCCGGTGCGTCCTACAGCCAGCCTGTGGTGAGGCCTCCGAATTCGGCTGGCCATAACTCGCTCAAGAGTTTCATTTGGCAATTTTGACACCCATATTCGTAATCAGCATTCCGAGCTCTTTCTAATGTTCCTGGTCTCAACTTGAAGTGCTATGGGAGGTCGAAACCCTTCCCTAGTGAGAAGGATAAATCACTGACGTGCCCATGTCCAAGTAATTGTACGTGTCAAACACGCATATTCAAATCGCCTTCACGAAATCCCACAGAAGAAGAATGCATGGCGCATCCCAAAAAGGATTGAATAACGCCGTCTTTTGTTATTTTTGACATCTGACGTCTGCTAGAGAGAAATCGGCGCCGTGAAAACCTGTCAGTGCATTTTAAAAATTGGGAATTTTTTTGCGTAAGTTCGTGCAGCTTTTGAGCTCATAGAATTTTCTGATTACACCTACATATGTTTATCCGAAATTTTGCAACATATGTCGAAAGGTTCACCTTTCAAGACAAACTTGCAGTTTTTCATACCAAATGTGGAGTTGTTTGACAGCAAAGATGGAAGTCGTATTCAAAGTAGATCCGCAAATTCAGAATAAAATTTTGCACTGAAAAATTGATTTCATTACCTCTAAAGTATTCCTTCACATATTGATCCCTAGAGTGTCAATGCGCTGTTTAACTGCTCATAAAATTTTTATTCTTCCAGCAAAAGAGGTGTTAGTGAAGCGAAAATTTAGTTGTTTGTTGGGAGAAGTGATTGCGGCAAGCAGTCTTCTTGAACATCATAACTACGCTGACTTGATTGGTATCAAAAAATCTGCTCAACTGTAACTGCGTATCAGTCAGTGGCACTGCACGAACAGTCTCAGGAATCCTGCGGTCATCCACAGCACTTCTGCATCGGAAAATTGACATCAACTCCAACGCACATTGTGCTAAGAAGAGCCGTCTACGCAAGAAAAGCCACGAGCACCTCAGGAAGGATCTTCTGTGCACCTTCTGAGTAAAAAAGGATAAAGGATGGCGTTACTCAATCTCTTTTGGGATGCGCCACGCATTCTACTCCTACGGGATGTCGTGGAGGCGATTTGAATGCGTATTTGGCCATACTTGCGGTGGCCAGCCGATGAACAACTCAGCGCTCTATCCTTCCCAGACAAGTCTGGTACCAATTCACCGACCCAGTAGGAATGGAAGGCTTGGTTGGCCTAGGCGGGAAATCCGAACCAGGAACGTGGTATCGGGTGCACGCGACAGCCGGCGCCTCCCCGACTGCGCTACACGCGCCCTCACCTTCAGGGACTCGAAGAAAGAAGTATTTTCTCCACCTTCCTGCACTCGAAGAGAATGCTACACACTACTACGAACTGCTTTCGTAGGGACACAGGGGAACCGCTGTCGTTTACGCGACTCAGCTTTCGGGGAAGAAGCGGCCCGGACGACCTTCAGTGCGCTTCCTTCACCAGACTCCACGAAGCTGAAACGACCTACCAAATAATCGAGGAGCTGGGTTGGGAAACTGTACCCCATCCTGCATACTCTACTGGCATAGCCCGTTCAGGTTACCACTTATTCCACTCCTTAAAGGACTTATTGGTTCAGAAAAGTTTCACAAAGTTGCAAGACCTAAGTCGGGCGCTCGCCGACTTCTTCGGCTCCCGATCTTCCCAGTTCTGGAACAAGTGGATTGCTGACCTGCCCAGTTCATAGGTGGACCACTGCTTTGATAACAATGGTGATTATATTGTTGATAGATTTGGATTGTAAGCTGAATATTTATTTATTTATTTATTTATTTATTACTGCACCTTAAGTGCGCTCACAAACAGAGTAAAACAACAAGGTAAGCCTGAGCGAATTCAGTTATTCGCTTAACAAACATGGATAACACAAAAAAACCTAATATCCCTATGCACTACAAACTAGTATTTTTTATACTTTACAGCCGTCATAAGCTCAAATACAAGTAGCCTGAAAAATGATTGATCAAAAAAAGTAATAGGTAAATTGAAACTAATCAGATTTCAAGGAAATAATTTGATTGCATTAGAACGGTGCAGAGATCTGATAGGCAACCAGTATAGCTATGGCGTGATTCCAATTGTATGAGTGAATCACTTTCGAGCAGCCTAAAAGATGGAAACACCTAGGAGTATGTACGCTCTTAAGTCCGGTGACACCTAGAAGGACCACACCATTATTACGCTTCCATTCGATGCTGCTTCCATAGGAACTGCGTTAACCTAACCGACTTGCAATAAAACATTGTCTGGATATAGAGATTTATACAAATTGGGCATATGAAAACAATATAAGTATGTGATTAAAGGATGAAAGTATCAGGGATTCCTCGGGCTTCTCCATACTCAAGCTCCTGACCGCCGCTATCATCGGGGGAGAAACAGAAAAGAAAGCAGGCATAGTGACTCAGTAAAGAACGTTAAGAAGAAAAAAAGAAGACTAGCGTTTAATTCTTGAGCAACATATCACTCAGATGGGATGTATCTTGAATAAGAAATAAGGGGGGAGCAAGCTGAACACACGAAAGCGCGCGGCAGCCGCGGCGACTGTTGCGGCAAGCGCGACATCTGGTTAGTGTGTGCTGCTACAGTTACGAAGTCTAATGCTCTTGTAACTGTATAAACTTCTTTTGCTACCTTTGCTCAGCTATCTGAGGGTCCTCCGATGCGCTTAATCAGAGAAAATCGATATTTCGAAAGGGATTTGGATGTCCTAATCAAAGAAATGAACAAATGCTTCCATTGTGAAATGATTCAGTCTCCCTTTATGACAAGATGCTTCATTTCTAAAAGCCAAATATCTATATACAAAACAGCATAACTCGGAGTTTGTTAGAGCTCCATCTCCCCATAACAGCTCACCCAAGGGAGATGCGTTAGTGGCGGTTCGTCGCGCGTGCGGCAGAGGCCGCCGCGCGCGCGGCGAAAACTTGTATGTTCGTACTACCAGCCGAAATAAGGCAATCACAAAAAAGGAACCATAAACGGAGAAGAGAGCGCAGAACAGGAAGGACTTCATGAGTTCTCTGCGTCTGATAGCTTCGTAGCTGATGAGACACGCACTAGGGCAAACCTGGTCGTAACCTTTCTTTGTGCACAGTCTGAAAAGGTGAGAAGAACTCAGGACTTCAAAGGCTAGTTAGCTAACAGACTGCTGAGGTCGAGCTTTTGAAGTTGTCTCTTGAAGATGTTCCCGCTGGTAGCCTCTAAATAGAGATGCCAGTAGTCGCTGAAACCACCTCGCACACTTGACAAAAATGTTATTGAACATTATATTGTACCTTTTATTGTGGATCTTTGAATGAAAGATGTAGAGCCTACCTCTTCGCGTACTACATGGCCTAAAGACCCAATATTTATTAGGTTGCCCCATAAGTCCTTGCAGTTTTTTTTTCAACGATTCACTGCAGATTTCGCCGTCAGTCTCTTGCATAGCGCTGCATAGCTTTCGAAAGGAAACGATCTGCTCTATCAGAGCATGTGTTGCTTTTTTTAATTATGAATTTTGTCAATTTTTAGGTCGTTGAAGTGAAAAGTGAAAAGCGAAAAAGTAGCAATTTGCGCTCTTGTTCTCTCCGCTTAGGTTTGTAATTTTTTGCGCAGTTTTTCATAGCATTTGGAAGGCAATGCTCTGTACTACAAGAATATGTGTTGATCCTATTTTCTCACTTGTCTTCTATTGATTTTTAGGCCGTCAAGTTGGAAATTCCGACTTTTCCGTCCGAACTCTTACCAAAACTCCGGTTCTGTGGTTGGACTTTTTTGCTTGGTGTCCTCGTTTGGAAGAGGATGTCTTGCTCGGTAAGAATCTGTGTCGCGTTTATTTGCTTACGCTGATTTCTGTTGAATATCAACAACTGAAGAAGGAGAAGGAGTTGTTGGTGAAGACGATTTTTCTCTTTTTGGCGCTTTGTTGATATTCAATAGAAATCAACAAACGCGACAAAAATTCTTATAGAGCAAGATGTTCTCTTTCGAATGACATATCACACCAACCTGAAAACTCCAACCGCATAGCAGGAGCTGTCGGCAAAAATAACCCATCCTCCTTCGGACGTCCCAATTTGATGAACTAAAAATCAATAAAGGACAAATGAGCAAATAGCAGTAACACATATTCTTGTAGTACAGAACATTATCTTCCAAACGCTATAAAAACTGCGCAAAAAATTACAAACATAAGCGGAGCGAACAAGTGCGCAAATGGCCACTTTTCACTTTTTCACTTTTCATTTCAACGGCCTAAAAATTGACAAAATCCATGATGAAAAGAGAAACGCAATACATAGTCTGATAGAGCAAGTCATTCTCTTTCGAAAACTATGCAGCGCTATGCAAGGGAATGCCGGCGAAATCTGCAGTGGATCGTTGAAAAGACGGCAAGGACTTATGTGACAACCTAATACTTGGAAGTATTTTCACTTCTCTTTGAAGAACCCGAAAAAGAAACTTAAATCTAAAACTACACGCCTCTCTTTCGATGTCTTTAAACCAGACTTGCTCAATCTTTCAAGATAGTTGGGCATGTTTTGAATAAAGAAATAACGATGAAGAAATGAACGCTGAGGTTCAGCTCTTCCAAGTCTACGTTCACTAGATGCTAGACGTATTCAAATGTCGCCCCCCGCTTGCAGCATAGGTACATGCAGTGCTGGCTAGCACGTGGCCGAGTGTAGCGGCCCGCTTTCATCACAATACGGTAATCCTTAAGGCGTGATGTGATCAAGGGTCGCAGAAGTGGCTGGTGCATTCTAGCACATAATTGCAGATCGAGGATAGGACGAAGGAGCAACCTAGGCGGGCCTCATCGTTGTGTTGCAGGTGGAGAACGCTCAAATATACCGTGCCTCCGAGGAGTGAAGGTGAAACTGCCATGAAACTATTAGGCAGATGCATAATTTTTGTCCCTAAAGCCATGTGATTTTAAAGTTTTATTTTTCTTTAACAAAACAAATAATCCTTTCCCAATGCAGGGTGTCTCAAAAATTGTATACACTGGTTGAAAGCTGATAACTTTGCTCGCAGTAAAGGCACTGAAAAAGTTAAAGGCGCATATGAAAGCTTAAGAAGATTTCTGAGATTTTGCATTTTACACTCGATTGAATGTTTTCGCTTGAGTTATAATTTTATTACAAAGTGACCCGATTGATTTGCGCTTCTTTTAGAATTCAAAACTCAAAAAGACACATTGGCTAGCGAAAAATGAAGGGCATCCTAAAAAATGCAGGTACTACGTGAAAGGTTCTAACATTGCTGCTAGTGAAGCATTTGAAGATTTTGAGATTCACGTGAAAGCGGAGGGCAACGAGATTACTGCGGCATGCAAATAGTCAAGATTGCGCCATGCTCCTGTCTGAAATCTTGCACTTCAAACTCGATTGATTGGGCATGGGCTAAATGCCTCTAATAATCTTGTTACTACTTGGTCAGATTAACCTTTCTTTAACGCTTTTGAACTTGACAATCATGTGAAGGACACGTGACATGCGAGTTTATTGATCGCACGATTTCAATGTGGGCAGAAGCCCCATTTTACATGACGCACTCTGTGGACTAATGAAGCAACATTCAAGCGGAATGGTGAGGTTAATCGGCATAGTTGCACAGCACTGGTTAAAGTAGCCAAGTAGTAACAAGATTATTAGAGGCATTCAGCCCATGCCCAATCAATAGAGTCTGAAATGCAAGGTTTCGGGCGAGCGCATGGCACAATCTTGCCTGCTTGCATGTTTTAGAAATATCGCTACACTGTGCTTTCATATGAGCCTCAAATTTCTTCAAAAGCTTTTCTAGTAGCAATGTTGGGACCTTTCACATAGTACCTGCATTTTTTTAGGATACTCCACATTTTCCACAAACCGTAGTGTGTTTTTAAATTTTAAATTCTAAAAGAAGCACAAATCAATGAAAACGGCCACTTTGTGAAGAAATTGTAACATGTATTCAAGTGAAACGCAATCAATCGAGTGTAAAATGCAAAATTTCAGGCGAATGCATGGCGCATTCCATGCTGCTCATATGTCAGAAAATTTCCATTTTCCTATGCTTCCATATGAATCCTCAACTTCTTCAGTATCTTTACTGCGAACAAAGTTATCACCTTTCAAACAGTGTATACATTTTTTTGAGACGCCCTATATAATCACCCTCAGTGTCAACAATATTGTTCCATATTCTTAGGCAAGGTTTCAATTCCACTGCTCCAGAAAGAATGAGGCTGAGAGTCAAAAAAGGGTGAAATCTCATTTACAGGTGGTCGCAATTATTGAACTTTTTCACGTGCAGTTGCTGCTTGAGGGCTTTAAAGAGGTAGCAATCTGACGGTGCCTTGACAGAACTGTACGATGGATGAGGCATTCATCCAGCCAATCTTCGCTAGGAAAGTAGCGGAGTTAATTTCGCCGTGTGCCGTCTTCGTTGTCATGGAGGAAGACGAGTTGGATACAAATAGTTAGTTGTTGAGTAGTTAGATAGCAAGCCACTGAGGGTCGTTTGGATCGTTTTTCCTTTGAAGCGTCAGTTCGTTTCTGGAGCTGATTTGTATAGACGTCGTCATTAATGGTGCGAATAGTAGATGTGCTCTTTATAATGTTTATTCTAGGAGCATTCCTGAGAGGGCTTTACGATTCGAATAGTCTAACGCTATGCGCCCTCGTTAGGTTTCATCCCAACTTGAACTCCCCCATTGACGTGCTTCATTTCAACGGAAGCGATCATGGAACACTGCACGAAGGGACGGTAAATGATCGGCAGCGACATTGTTCGTCGCAGCTGGATATGTCCGGTGGATGGCAAGTAATTGAGGGTCTCCAAAGGTGCCGCGAACTCCGCGAACGAGAGATAATCCGTGCTCGTTTGAGATGAGCGCTTCAAAGCGTCGAACGATCACAGGTGTAGAACACCGAGCCATAGCCAAACGGAGTGAATCGCGGAAACACCGATTACTCCTCCGAACCTGACGAGGACTGCGTTCGAGAGAGAGAGACCGAGGACATTCTGGGTGGAGATCATCTCCGAATGGTCCAGCTACGTGTACCTAGATGACGACGACAAGAGGGGCTACTGTCGAGCAGAAGAGAATGAGCGACTTGTAGGACCTTAGAGAGCGCTGGAGAACGTGAAGATGAAGAAACAGGATGCAGCTCAGTGCATCATGTTCTTCATCTTTTCAACGTCGCCGCTCCTCTTCCCCAAATATATAGGAATAGTGATAACGACTTAACCAATCTCTTTGTGAGTTGCGCCATGCACATTACTTCTAGAGGCAATTTGGATGCGTATTAGGCCTACACGATAAACTATAAGCTAGGTGAAAATTATTGGATAAGCCAGTGTGGCTTCATTCTTCGCAGACAAGCATGAATGTCATTCATCAACACAAGAAGGATAGAAGGTTTGGTTGCCTTAGACGGGACCCGAACCTTAAACCTTCATTCGTGATGCAGACGAGAGTTATCGCCTTACCCCAGCTACCCTGCTCTCACCCTTGTTATAATATACGAGAGAGAGAGATCAGCATCGCACTGCGATGAACGGAAAGACCAGTGCTTCGAGAATCTCGATCTAGGAATGTAGGTGAAAGCATTAGAATCCGTAAAAAACAGCGACGGTCGAGAATTAGGGGCGGTTTCACACAGGCAAGTCGTCGAAAATTAGATGGGCCGCTTATATTTAGCATTTTGGTGCAGCTTGCTCGCCGAGAAATTCGACGTCAAAAGAATAAAAGAACGCCAATCAAAACAGTAGTTCGTATTCTCTGTGAAGGTCTTGAACGAGATACGACGTTCTTCCTATCCTTGAATCGAGCTGGGAAGGGTCACCGGGCCACTCTGGCACATCGCAGGGTTGACATTGTTGGTGCTGATTTCAGCGAATAGATGACCAATTGAACTGATTCAATTCATTTTCGTTGAGCATTAAGTGGCTCGCGCTAAGGTTGTAAGCTCTCATATCGATGTTGTATTGCGATCAAAACTCCAGCGACAGGTAGGACCTCGAACCCCTCCTACCTGCTAACCGGGTAGGAATGCTTCACGTGGTTATACTACCGGCCCCAGTTTTGATCGCCACGAGACGTCGTTGTGGGAGCCTAGCATCTAAACTGTAATTGAAACAGTTGAAGATTGGCTACACTTCTTGATGCGTGACAGCCTTTTGAAGCAGCTCTGTGGATGTCGAAAGCTTCGGCGAAGTCAGGTTTAAGACATTTTGCTCAGAATTAGCCGTGTAGATGCTCCAGTTCTCCGCAAGAATTCACAGCCTGAACGTGAAACCACGCGGAAGACTGGATCTCGCAGTGAACGCCGAGGACCTCTCCCTCTCCCACACGTCGATTAGTAACTGGGCAGTTGACGGGTACACATGTACAGGTTGCGCAACGCGCTGAGACGTTTGACGAACGCCGGATCGGCGGTCGGCGTCAAACGCGGGACAAACAAGTGCGACCGAGTTCGCACTTCCTTCATCACACTACACGCTTAGCACGCCACGTGTTTGCTCAGTGCTGGGACCGTTCCAAGGTGCTCGTTCCGCGCGGCGTCGTCGACGACCGCTGCGCCATGCATACGCGCTCAGAACCGCGGCGTTCGACTGTTGGAGCTGCGTACGTTCAACATGTAATTCTTCCCCACCCCATTGTATCTTGTGGCAAAAGTCACCTTCTTTATCGCAGGCTGATGCTGGAAGGCTCTGATGACATTAGAGTAAGGGGGTTGAAAAGAAACAGAATCGTATCGAAGGAAGCAATCCTATGAATGAAGGTCCTTTCACAGAATAGCAAAGCTGGTGTATGTGTGAAGAGAATGCTTCAAACGAAAGGTGTAGTGCACAGAACAGCTTCGAAAACAGACAAGGCGAAGAAGGTTCACTATTCCTTACATGTCACTGTGACGAAGAGCAGTGAAAAGATGGGAAGGAGAGCGCTTCAGGTGGAGAACTTCGTAGCCTAGCGAAGCAGACTTTCTGTCGAATAAGTGGAACCCTTGACGTCGATGATTCTGGAGACGAGAAAACGCAGAGACGAGGTGAGTTTGCAGAGAAGCCTGCTGGCTTGGGGAAAAGGGTAAATATAAAGGATAAAAGACGGCGTTACTTAATCCCTGTTGGGATGCGCCATGCATTCTACTTCTACGGGCCGTCGTGGAGGCGATTTCACTGCGTGTTTGGCCATACAGTGATAATTATCGCACATTTATGCATGTATTATTCCTCATCACCTCCATTTATTAAGACGAGAATCCTTGTGAAATTCGCTCCATGTCAACTCTAGAATTATTATCAAATATCGATTGAGTGACGCGAACGATCGATGACCTTACCATTAAGTCGCGTCGGGCGTCGCGTGTTAACAAAACGAACCCTAATTCTGGGGCTTTCCTGCCCTTCTTTCGCCACAGAACAGAACGCACAGAACAGCTTCAAAAGCAGACGAGGCGAAGAAGGTTCACTATTGACACTGTGAGGAAAGACAGTGAAAAGATGGGAAGGAGAGGGCTTCAAGTGGAGGACTTCGTAGCCTAGCGAAGCAGAAGCAGAAGTGCAAAATTGCCATAATTATAAGGCAAAAGATACAGAGATCTCGGAGACGCAGAAGAAAGACGTTTAGAAAAAACTTGAAAATTGAAGGAAAAAATAAAAAATTCTTCCCAGATGGAAGAGCGCGTTCGCTCATTCAGAGGGAATAACTCATTCATTCAGAATTCATTCGGCGATAATTACTCACTGGAACTATTCTTGCATATAACAGGAAAGAATGGCGACGTTTCTAGCGACCGCTGGAGCAAATCCATGATCAGCTAGCTAGCTACAGAAGATCAGATGTAGTTTCTAAACTGATCGTGTCGATCTCATTCTATGGTGCGCCCCAAGGAATTTGCGAAGCCGAATTGAAGACGTCTTGTTCTGAGTCTACAAAGGAATAGCATTGAGTGGATGCGGAGATTAAAGGCACTCAACACCCAGGGCAGGGATTAGGTGCAATGGAGACGGAAGAGATAATTAGCGAGATCTTCAACGTGCAGCCCTTTTGCGATGTTGAACTTCTTTCTATTAAGGATAAAGGATAAAGGACGACGTTGCTCAATCCCTTCTGGGATGCGCTACGCATTCTTCTTCTATGGGACGTCGTGAAGGCGATTTGAATGCGTATTTGGCCAGACAATGTCTTGCGGTGGCCAGCCGATGAACAAGTCAGTGCTTTATCTTTCCCAGACAAGCCTTGTACCAGCTCATCAATCCCGGAGGGATGGAAGGCTTGGTTGGCGTGGAAAAAATCCGAACCTGAAACCTGGTATCGGGTGCACGTGACAGCCGGCACTTCCTCCGACTGCGCTACACACGCGTTCTTCTATTAATTATACACATTATCAATAAATCATACAAGGAGACCTGAATAGAATACTGAATCAGTACATCGACGACCAGATGGTAAATGCCTAATACCTAATTCTTTCACTAACGTCAGATGTAGTCACTGATGCGAGAAAGCGTGAGAGAATATGCTAGCATTGTCTGCGCTTCTCAAGCTGCCACAGTCACTGTGCAGGTATGACCCGTCCTGTGCCAGAACAGAGTATAAGAAAGTCGCCTCTTTCTAAATTTTCTCTCATTTTTCCTCTTGTTCACCGTCCTTTCGTCGTGAGCCCCATGCAGTATGCTCAACTGTTTTCCTTCGATTTTTTAAGAATTTTCTGCTGGAAGAAGATGTTTTCTTATGAGCTATCGATTCTACATACAGCCTGGCATCTGAGTTACACCTGACCTCGAAGTAAAACAAGCTATTGGGATTGAAGCGAACGATTTCATCACGCCAAATGGTCATAAGCACACATGAGCTTCTTTTACCTCTTCTACATAGCTCCCCTTTTTCAATAAATTCCTGCTCCTTCTAGCCATCATCTGTACTGTCGACTATCTGGCACTGCCCTGCTTCGCTCCGTTTCCCCGTTACGAGATAACGAAAACATGGCACATATTAGGATTAAGCTGCAGCTTCTCTCAAACAACTACATCGATCTCCGACAAAAAGGCAAATCTGGAAGCCATAGCTCCTAGGTGGTCTTCGAAGCAAAACTTGAGGCCTTTATTCAACAACAAAATTCAAACTGCTCACGGTCCCGATAAATGCAGATAGGTACAAGACGTCAAAAAATAATAGAGATGAAATCGGCAAATCTAATTGCGGAATGATCTCCCAACAGCTTTCGTAGATCACTGGTGGTTTTTCTCGATGACACTGGATTGCATGACAAGCCTCCGTTCCGTTCGGTAAACGTTGCCATTAGTGATATATATGGAAGTGCCTCTTGCAATGAAGAAGAAAATAGTTTCTCGAGCTTATATATACAATTACACAAGAATAGAAAAAACAGATGGAGCATCGTTTGACCAGAGTGGGAATTTTATGTGCTGGATATTTGGAATTCAGATGTAACTGAAGTCAAGTTCATCTCTGTTACAAGCATTAACCACTAGTTCTATATAAAAACATTACAAGCATAGGAAATTGTAATAATTTTGTAGTAGTTTAATTCACAGATATGACATCAATAAAAATAAAAGGGAGTCCAAATTTTTTGAGAAAATACGTCTACGGATCTATCCTATTCCGGAGGAGCAACCGTAAAATGCCAACTGCTATGTCATCCCGTGCCACACAAGCACCAACCACTGTATCACCTGTCGTCCTGATAATCGAGTTGTTCGAGCGGGCGCCAGCAGCGTCTCCATTCGTCCCTGTCGCATGCCAGAGTGCTCCAATGGATCCTCCTCGCTCCAGAGACAGGAAGAGCGTCATATCGTTCGTTCAGGGCTCTCACGAAGAGAGTTGGTGGGCGTCCTGGTGTTCTCTTGATGTTCCGCGGAATCCAGTCGGTGACGGCTCTCGTACAGCGGGTGTCTGCGAATCGCACTACGTGGCCGGCCCACCTAATTTTCGACGACTTGGCCCATGCGACAGCGTCTCTGATCTTCGAACGTCGGCGAAGCTCGGAACTCCGGAGGACTTCTCTCACTTCCGTGAGTCGTGTCACTCCGAGCATCGTCCTCTCGATTCCACGCTGCGCGACGCTAATTTTCTAGTCACACAACCATATCCTCTAATTTTGAATCCAAATCCTCGAATCACGTGACAGCACATGAATCTTTCGTAGAAACACATTTGAGGAAATGGAAACCAAAAAAAAAACGGCATGTCTCCGCTCGATCAGGATAGATCCTTCTCCTATTTTCCTTCGAAATATGTAATAGGAGTCCTCTAAAACTTGAAATCAATGTCACACAGGTTAAATGGTGAAGGACGGCGCTAATCATCAATCTCTTTCAAGATACTCCACGCTTTCTACTTCTAAGGGATGCCGCGGAGGCGACTTGAATGCGTATTTGGCCATACACTGAGTTGCGGTGGACAGCTGATGAATATGTCAGTGTTTTATCCCTGACAGACAAGTCTGGTATCAATTCAGTGACCCCAAGAAGATGGTCTTGGTCGAGAAACCCGAACCAAGAACCTAAGTCAAGGTGCAGACTACAGCCTGCACCCCCTCCGACTGCTACACGAGCCCTCTGTATCCCATCTGTGTGTAATGGTCTTTGAAGTATTACGTAGAAAATCTGCCTGTCGAACCTGTAGCTAACAAGAACCGCTGCCACGATGTGAACCTTTCAATCTCTATTCTTTTAGTAGGCGCACTTTCTCAAAACTTCCTGGACACCCTATTATGTAGCTATAAAGTCTCAGAGGCTGGAAATACGAAATGAAAGGAGAGGAAAACACAGAGACCGCGTTCTCAAACAGCGTCTGAGATCTCGAAAATGGCACCGATATACACATTCTGAGAGAAGCACTCAAAGTTGACCACAGTACGAGGGATTCTGAGGTGTGTAATCCGACGTATATCCATATTGATGATAGTAGTTCGGAGGAGTAGTATAGAAGTTGTTATAGATGGAATAGCTGGCAGTTGGCAAAGGGTATGACCATGCTGAAAACATCACTTGAATTCGATATTTGTGAATCGAACATGAAGTGGCTTTTCTCACCTGCCGGCGCTGATGAGGAACTGTTCTGATACTTGGCGTCGGTGAACTTCTGTTCCTCCTTCTCCTGCTTCAAGCCTAGTCCAGCCATTGTCAGATACTTGGAGTCACCGGCTTGCTCGAACTCCGCTGTACCAGGGATCACGATATGTGACAACGACTTGAATTCGGCGGCCTTTGGTTCGGGAGGAGGGCTCTCGTTTGAGGATGAACTGCAGATGAACGTAAAGAGGTCTTTAGGAGATGGTCCAGCACAAAATTCTGAATTGAAGGAGTAACTCACCCAGAAGCCGTGCGTCTGCTACTTTGAAGCTGCTGTGACTTCTTCAGCTGGCGATCTTTTGCTCTCCTGTTTTTGAACCACACCTGGAATAGTTCTAGGTTTCATTCAAGTATCAACATCCCATACGGGCTTTCCGTTTGATTTTTCCCTGCATCATGCATGAGAAGCTGTTCCTGACTTACAAAACAATTACGTGTTCATCGATTGCCCAACACAAGTAGGCCTGATACGAACTCAAATTGCCTCCACATTATTACGTAGATGTGGAATGCGCGGCACATCCAGCAAATGCATAGACTAGCGCCACTTATTTATCATATTTTCCGGGTTTTTTGAGCTCCATTTATTTTATACATGGATTTTTGGACTCTCTCCCAGACGAGTCTTGCATCAATTCACCGACTTCTGAACGATGGAAGACTCAATTGGCCAAGGGGAGCTGAACCAAGAACCTCGGTTTGAGGTCACGTTGCTACCAGCACCTTCACCGAGTCATCCGGAAGCAGGATTACATGAAGAGACTTAGTACAGAATGCTTAAAAAGTATTGACGCACTAAACGTAACCGTCAGAAATAACAACACATTCTAAAATTTAACAAATTTATATACAAAACGTCGACAATGATCTAGCGAACAGAACAGCATCACCTGTATTTTATAAGGGCTTCTTAGCTGCGAATGCAGGAGCGAAGACCACGAGGACACGACGGTGCGCCGCAAGTGGTCCACGTCGATTTCGCTCTATGCTTTGACCTTCGGTGACTTGATACTTTTGTGCATTCAACTGGTGAAAGTGTTACATACTCTTCAAAGTGCTAAGCCTGCCGGAAGGCTCGCTGCAAGGGAGGCGCATCCGGCCAGTATCATTGTTTGTGCATTCATCACAAGCGTCTCTCATTTCGTGGATACAGAAGTGAAGATAAATCAGTAGAACTGTCTGTATTAATGTCCTAAAGAAGCAACTGGTTCCTTGGCTTAAATCCCACTGTGAGAGTAAGCCGTGTGTCTTCCAGAAGGATTAGGCTCCTACACAGAATGGAGGATTGTTCGGGACTGGTGTCGCGTCAACTTGAAGGACTTCACTTCGGCAGAGGAATGACCTCTGTATAGACCGGATTAGAATCCGCTGAATTACTCTATATGGGAAGTTTTGGAAAAAAAGGCTTGCGCTACTTCCCACAAAAGTATGAAGTCAGCGAAGGATGATCTGGTCAAAGCATGGAACCAAATTGACGTCGACTACTTGCTGCGCACCGTCGATGCCTTTCCTCGTCGTCCTTGCCCCTGCATTCGCAGCAAAGAAGCCCATATAAAATACAAGTGATGCTATTCCGTTCGCTAGATCATTGTTGACATTTTGTGTATAAAATTGTTAAATTTTATAATGCGCTGTTATTTCTAACGTTTACGTTTAGTGCGTCAATACTTTTTACTCACCCTGTATGTGAACGCTTCTCTCTAGACGTGTTCATTTTGCCCTAAAGGGCTTAAATACACATAATTGGTTTCAAAAAGAAACACAGTTTGTGAGAAATCAATAGTCTTCGTAATCTCAGAAAAATGAAATCAATCTGGGCATATTCGCGGGACTGAGGATAAAGAAATAAATTCTCCAAAATGTCCAAATTGACTATTGTTACGTTGCAGCCTCCTCTTCAAGATTTTTATACACTTAGTGCATTTCAAATAAGGGTTAGCCAGTGGAGGAGAACTGAGACTCTAAATGAAAGAGTACGTTTTCAAGAATATTCATGTTTCGTTCACAGAAATGGCTTCTGGCTCCTACAGCTTCCAAAGAAAGCAAGCTTCCAAATTTATTCAGTGTCTCAATGTCATAACATTACAGAGCAGTTAATCATCGCCTCTGTGATTTTTAAAGCAATCAGATAAGGAAACAAATTCGCGGCTGGTGCAAAACTCATTGCCCTAAATTCTACAGCATAATTGTTTAAATTTGTAACAGTTCGCAGCTTCCTCAATAAAATCGCGTCAATTCAGCACATATTTTACAACATCTGTGCAAGATACCTGTCTAGATGCGGTAAAAACTGGGATCACAAAGAATCAACAAAAATCACAAGGAAAGAGTTTTCGATAAGCGGTTTTGAGATGGAAGAAGTCAGGAGACTACCGTTGTAGCAGGTATGCGTTGAGAGCTCGGAAAAAGCAGTAACCAGTAAAAGAGAGGTCTGTGGAAAAGGAAGGACGAGGAAGAGTCCGAGTGCTTAACGCGAAACATGTCTCATGACTAAGAAGCCAAACTCGCATTAGAGGAAGTTCTAGCTCGAACTTCCTGATGGAGTGTTTGAGCTAGAACTCACTCGTCGAGCATGATCACGCTAAAATTGTGCTGCGGCTCTTCCCTTCCACTTCAGCAAGAAGGGACGCTAAGATTACAGAAACAACTCATGAACTGTAGGGTAAAGGACAATGGACAGCGTTTCAATTTTCAATTCAATCTCTTTCTTTGATGCTTCTCTGCGCTATACCATGGAGGCGATTTGAATGTGTATTTGGCCACACAATGACTTGCGGTGGGCAATTCAGCACTCTATCCAGACCTAGACAATTCTGGTAACAATTCACCGAGCCCAGAGGGTTGAAAGGCTCGGTTTTTGGTTTGGTTATGCTTGACGGAAAATCCAAACCAAGAACCTGGTATCGGTTGTGCGCAACAGCAGTAACAGCATTTAAATAAATAAATAAATAAATAAATAAATAAATAAATAAATAAATAAATAAATAAATAAATAAATAAATAAATAAATAAATAAATAAATAAATAAATAAATAAACAATTAAATAAATAAGACCTTGAATTTGGCAATTGTTTGATTAACGCTGTACATATTCCGATTGCTGCCAAGGCAACTGCCATTATTCGAGCTAATTTCACACGGTTTCTCGACGTAATGAATGGAGATGATGAAGAATAAGGCATGCATAAATGTGTGTAAATTTTTCATTATCTACATTATTATAATTATAGCGATTTCAAGACGGTTCAGCTCAAGGAACAGCTGCTTCGGTCCAGGATCAAGAGAAATATGTACTACAGGTAGAAGTTAGATGCATTCGTGAATGTATGATTTGTCTACATTGAACTGCAACTGCATACTGCTCTTATCTTTAGACATGAAGTATACTCTCAAAAATTGAATTCGCTGCGAAGAACTAGTAAGGAAATGCGAGCGAGAACTAACGAATAACGAAGTAGAATTTGAAAAGGATGAAGGATGAAGGACGGCGTTACTCAATCCCTTTTGGGATGCGCCAGCGCATTCTACTTCTAGGGGATGTCGTGGAGACGATATGAATGCGTATTTGACCATACAATATTGGAGTATCCGTATTTGGACTTGCGGTGGCCAGCCGATGAACAAGTCAGCGCTTTATCCTTCACAGACACGTCTGGTACGAATTCACCGACCACGGAGGGATGGAAGGCTTGGTTGGCCTGGGCGGGAAATCTGAACCAGGAACCTGGTATCGGGTTTACGCGACCGTCGGCGCCTCCTCCGACTGCGCTACACGCGCCCAGAATTCGAAAGAGGGGAAAAATCGTAAACGTCAGCATTTTGGCAGAAATAGGGGAGGGGAGGGAAGGATTTTCGAGAATTCGAGAAATTTCGAGAATCAAAGAATAGTCTGGAATGGTCACATCATGGAGTTCTTCACCTCGCCCAGTTCGGCTCCGGCCGAGAACGCAAAACGCAAGCATAAAGAGAAACTGTAATGAATGCGTGTCGGCACAAAGTTGATTTTCACCGAAATACCGGAAGTTGTTCTCATAATAGCACAAGCTGTACAGAAGACCTCCAACAATTGAAATGGAGAGCAGATGAACCTAAATTACCTGAACACGTGCTTCTTGCAGATTGATAGCTCGAGCCAGTTCCTCCCTCTTGTAGAGATCGGGGTAGTGAGTCTCCCGAAAGACGCTCTCCAAGTGTTCGAGCTGAATGCGGTTGAACGACGTCCTCTCTCGCCGCCCGTTCCGGCGAGCACTGTCGCTGAAACTCGGAAGCTCATCCCCTATATGTGCTTAGTGCTAAGGGGCTTCTATACAGCACTCTTGTCTAATTACGGTAACAGCTATGTAAGTGCTTCCCGTTGCACGACGGTGATTAGGCAAATGATAAGGTCTATCATTTAGAGCGGCAGATCTACAACAGCTTAATAGGGGATAATCTAGCGAAGGCGAATAGGACACCTAGCCTGACAGAGGGCTATTGCTGCTGTTGCTCACCCGGAGGCGTTAGCTGCGTGTCGTGACGACGTCGTGGCGGCGCTGGCGTTAGGGATCGAATTCGTCAGCACGAATGGTGAGTACTGGAGTGCTGGCTGAGGTACGAATGAATGAAAGGGGCTGTAGGTAGAGAAGGGTGAGCTCGGTATCATCGTTGCCTGAAACACCACACGCTCGGCGGAGACGTAGACGCGATGGAGAAGCCGTTGATAATTCCGTACGGATGAAGATAAAGGTTAATCCGATGATATTAAGCCGGCCACGAAGAAACACATCCAGCCTGATTCCAAACGTATCAGCAGCATCTCTGTGACGGCTCCTGGACATGGCCTGATCACATTTCAACTACTGTGAATTTGCGTGAAATTTTGATGTAAACCGTCCACGGTACGCAAAGAAGATGTGCGAAAGAAGCATGGGAAAAATCCATCGAGTTGTGTATTCCTCGTGCCGTGCTGCACAAGTGATTCACCATACCGTAATCCGGGGCTAGGAGAATGCAATGCTTTTAGCTAATTGCCGCTGGCTGATATGAAATGCTTCGTGGATTAGGGCAGCAGCAATATCGATGCCACGCTCAACAATATGTCAATGGAAAATGCTGTACTACACTACGACAGCCGCCGATTTACGTAAAACGTCGAAAAAGGTGTTTTTGAACGGAAACATACGGTAGTGTGCCGTTTCGAAGGTTGCGTAGGTGGGCGGACCCCCACGGTGGTCACGCCCGCCATTGTTTAGTACTGTATACGCGCTGGAATCTGGTGACCCGCTTTGAGATCGGGACTGGTTGAAAGAATTTCTGGTGATCGACTGCATGGTTAGTCCAATGAGACATCAGAAGATCATCTGAGCCGGCTTCTCCGACGGCTTTAGACCTCAAGACGGATTCCGTTTTATGCTACTTCCTGGTACCCAATTTTTTGAAGAAATTGACGAGCAGGAGCTGTACTCCAAGCATCTTACCGAGAAAAGCAGTTATATCATATATTGTTAAAACAATAAAATAAAAATAGAGAGTGGGACCTAGTTTAATCAAAACTATAGCGCCAGGCGGTATTTCAGTCCGCTCACCTACTGTTCGAGTTCCTCCCAGAAATAACCGGCCCAACTTTAAAACAAGAACTACTGTAATATTTTTATGTATAACATAAAGGTTGCGTGGTAGCGTAGTCGGATGAGGTGCCTGCTGCCGTCTGCACCCCGAAACGAGGTTCTTGGTTCGGGTCGCGCCCAAGCCAACCACGCCTTCCTTCGCTCGTGGGCCGGTGAATAGTATAGTATAAACCAATAATGTGTTTGTCAATTGGCTATTGTAATTTATTGTATCGTCCGAAAATTCCGCATGCGAAATGTCTTTTATATGTTAGGAACAAGATCACTCGATACTTCTAGATTCTCGAATAATCGTTCGAATTCGAACATCGAAAAACCTATATTCGCCTATAATTCGAAATTCAAAAATTTCAACTTTATTCTAAAATCGAAAAATAGTCAAAAATTTAAAATTAATTTAAATTTTAGTCTAGATCTAAGTCTGGATTTAATTTAGACAAATACAGCGTCTTCTTCGAGCTGTTGACCAAGATTGTTTCACGTTTCTTTCGGCTTGTGTTTCTGGGCCTTTGCCTTCTTTAGAGCCTAGAAAAATCGGAAATATTTGCGATACTACCCGTACGTAGTGCAGTCGGAAGGGGTGCCTGCTGTCGCGTGCACCCGATACCATGTTCCTGGTTCGGACTTCCCACCCAGGCCAACCAAGCCTTGCAACCTTCCATGCTTGGTGAACCGGCCGCCACAAGGCAGTGTATGTCCAAATACGCTTACAAATCGTCTCCACGACAGCCCGTAGAAGTGGAGTGCGTGGCACATCCTAAAAGGAATTGAGTAACTCTGTCCTTTATCCTATCCTTTACACTATTCGACCAAGCAACTTTTCCAGGCTCTGAAGAAGGTGAAGGCGCGAAACGTAAGCCGAAATAAAACCGTGTAACAATCGTGGTCAACAGCTCAAAGTAAACAGAGAACTATCTGATTGAGCCACCATGCCGAGACTCAACCACAAGGCCGAACTTGAACAGATCCAAATAATTTAATTTTAATTTTAATCGAATATCAAGTAAGCATTAAATCTTTAGGCACAGAAGCTGATTTGAATAAATTATTCGACTATTCGAATAGTCGAACAAGCGGGAAATGGGGCCTATTTCGATAACTCGAAGAAATTGACGAACGAATACGTTCGTTCATTCTTTCATCCTTTCGAGGACTTCCAACATCGAATTTACTCGTTCGTTCATTTGTTCTGTAAAAATTTTCAAAAGCACAACTATAGTAGATTGACAACCTATCGACAAGTGAGTGTTCTATCCATTTCAAACCCAACTGATTCCAATTCGCCTAACAACCTTAGAGAACAAGGGCCTGAACGTCTTGATTGACCTGACCTGGGAAGGTATCTTTAATCGATTCGTGGTGTGACGCGAAGTCCGGCCACCCCTGATCAGTCACCCACCGACTTGTCTTTTTGCCATTTTTTATCCATGGCGATTTTGTTTGTATGAATTGGTTCTCTGTCCAATGCCATTGCTTTAACACGAGTTTCGCAATCCTCAAGTTTGTGAGAAAACCAGAATATTTTCAAGGCACTGGTTAAAAGTTCCGACTGACTCCTCCGACACGACTTCGGTCGAAAATTTTTTTTTCGCTGAAACTTCGTCTAGGGGGTTATTTGGGGTGCTGATCACGAATATGACATCCGTTTTTAAAATTACAGTCAATTATAGAAGGTTACGGTAGCTAGGGTAACTAAGGTTGCCGAGGTCATAATCACCAAGTTTGCCCAAACTTTGCCTAGGGGGGGGGGGGTTATTTGGAGTACTGATAACGAACCTGACATCCGTTTTTCGTTTTACACTATAGTTTAGGCAAAATCGGTAACCATTACCTTAGTCACCCGTACCTTCCGTAACCTACCGTACTCTAGCGTAAAACAAAAACGGATGTCAGATTCGTAATCAGCACTCCAAATAACCCTTGACGAAGTTTCAGCGAAAAATTTTTTTCGACCGAAGTCCTGTCGGTGGAGTCGGAACTTTTAACTAGTGCCCATTTTCAAATGTTTAATTTTTAAGGAATTGACTGAAAATATCTGAAATTCTCTGAAAATTTGACTCTATTTGTAGTCAGTGTCCAGCGTTTGATATGGTGCTTGCTTGAGGAAAGTCAGATTTGTGCAGGATCAGTGAACACGACAGGATTACGCCAGGTATGGCTACAGCTCCTAGACGATTTCTGCTAAATATTTTTATTTCAATTTGAATATATTAAAGAAGGTTAGAGTAGAATCCTTTGCCACAACCTTCAAAACTAAGCCTATTCATGTGACATCTCCCGATGGCCCATCAGTAAAGCGGAAAGGTGTTACTCAAAAATGGAGATTAAAAAAGCTGACTAAAGCTATGGGGTTGATCGAAAAGTCTTGCAACACTTGATGCTACTGCCTGTTAAATTTGTTAAAGCTCTTACAGTATTGATCTTGTGTGGTGACGTCGCAGTACATTCTCGAAGCTTCCTCAAGCATACTATATAAGGCCTCGTCGAGTACGAATACAGCAACAATGTCAAGGATAAGCAGCAGCATCCTACAACCTATCGTCTACTACGAATTTCTGCAAAGCCATTCCGCAAGGACTGCGGCCTCCAACATCTGCGCTGCATTCAAGGAGGAAGTCGTTCACTATTCCACAGTGGCCCGTTCGCATCAGCGCTTCAAGTCTGGAGATATCTCTCTCGAAGATCGGCTTCGTTCCGGGCGCTCCTCTGCTGGACTCAGAAGGCATGCTTTACAGTGAGTTGCTGGACAGTGAGACCACAGTCACAGCATCTGTCTACGCTATCCAACTCCAGAGCTTGGCGACGCCATGCGCCGAAGTCGTCCAGAACGGGAAAATGTCTACCTGCTGCACGACAACGCGCGTCCTCATGTCGCAAAAGTGAGTCGCGAGAAGGAGTTAGGCTGGGAAGTTCTGCCCCATCCACCGTACTCTCCAGACCTCGCTCCTACTGACTACCACCTGCTCAGAGCTCTGAAGCAGCATCTTCGAGGTAGAGAGTTCGATGATCGACGTCAGCTGGAAATGGAGGTTTCTGAATTCTTTTCCTCACAGCCCTCGGAATTCTGTCGGTAAGAAATTGAAAGGCTGCCTGAAAGATGGGGCAGGATCTTAGACTTGGATGGGGATGTGGACTAAGTTTTTGTTTGAGCAAATAGGAACAAATTTGAATATTGTTGAATAGTGTTGCAAGACTTTTCGATCAACCTAATAAAAATAAAAGTATAAACTTATATCCAGAACACTCGTGCCATATGTACTGTCGTCCATTTTCATTCAGATGCATTACTGCATTTTTCAGCGCTATTTAAATAACGTAGTTCATTTCAGATTCGATTCCTGCTTATATTAACCAGGCATAGTAGCAATCAGCCTTCTGGACTAATCCTCGCCCACCTGCTAGCTGGCAAATAATCACAGCGCAGCGAGAGAAATACACCGCTTATTAAATTAATTTTATTGCAGTCGAGGTGCTTTACTTCAGATTAGGCTCTCAATTAACACATTCTTTGTCCTTTAACGTCGTTTATTTCATCACAATGCTTATTGAGCTAATATTCCTTGTGTTTGATGTAAGCGCTTCGTCAAAACTATAGTTGTGCTCTCGAAATTTTTTCGAATTTTCGAATGGTTTCGAATGTACGCTAATTTCGCATATTCAAATTGAATATATTCGAAGAAGCATTTTTTGAATATTCGAATTCGAATTTTCAAATTCAGATGAAAATCATTCGAATGCCTATTCGAATAGGTTATTCGAGCACAACTATAATCAGAACTCAATTACAAAGGAGCCTATACAACCCCTATACTATGTTCAAACCGTATCAAAACGACTTCGTTTCCAGGAAAAAGTTTTCGAAGGGATTTCTCATTTGTTGGCAAGGGTGGAACAGTTTTTATAATAAGTTACAGGTGCAAGGCAGGATTAGCTTTGAGGGAATTCTTTCCAATTTCAAGTATTCTACTTAGCAGTTTTAGGTTTAATTACCCAAGTTTGGGGTACTTTTAAGTTTTCACCACTGTTATATAGAAGAAAGAACAAAGACCAGTGTTTTCCAATTTCCCTGCTATAAAGAACGGTGTTAGCTTATCCTACGTGGGACGCGCCATGCATCCTACGTCTACGGGATATCATGGAGGAGGTTTCGATGTGAGTTTGGCCTAAACAATGAAATGCATTGGCCAACAGTAGAGAAGTCGGTGTTCAATCCGTTCCAGACAAGTATGGCACCAACTCATCGACCCAGTAGGGATGAAAGTCTTGGTGAGCCTAGGCGGGACACGAACGAATCATTCTCGATTCGGAGTGCACGCAGCAGCCGGAGCCTCCTCCGACTGCGCTAACACATGCTCGCTCAGTTAATAGAGATTGTTTTTAATCTTTCCACAGAATTTAAGCACCAATTCGCCTACGCTAAAGTGATGAAAGGATTGGTTGCACGATAAAGGATAAGGGACAGCGTTACTCTATCACTTTTTGCACTTTTTGGATGCGCCACGCACTCTACTTCTAGGGGACGTCGTGGAAGCAGTTTGAATGCGTATTTTGAGACACAGTGACTTGCCGTGGCCAGCTGATGAACAATTCAGCGCTTTACCCTTTCCAAACAGGTCTGGCACCAATTCACCGACCGCGAAGAGATAGAAGGCTTATTTGGCCTGGGCGGGGAATCCAACCAGGAATCTGGTATTGGATGCACGCGACAGCCAGCAACTTCTCTGACTGCGCTACATACTCCCTTATCAGCCTGATATCTAGACAGATTTTGAATTGCCCTTTGCATTAAAGTAAAGTAGCGGATGTTTAAGAAGTCCTATAGGGATGGAAAATTTCCATTCCAAAGTCACGATAAACTTTCATTACAATGATGAAGCATGAGGAAAATTATTAAAACGAAACATTAAATACTTGTCTGCGCTTAGTTGAGCTGATTGGGTGAATCAGGGCAGACTGTTCAGTTAATATTTGCTTTCTTCTTCTATCTATCTTCAGATTGAGCGCGCTTAGGATAAGGAAGCAGCGCGACTTTCGAGGTCTTGATCACTTATTATTATACTTGCCTGATTGCGAACACATGGCTTAATCCTTCCTAGGCTTAGGCTTTGGATCCTTTGAGCTTGCAGAGCAGTCGCATGTTGCCACCACTTAATACGAGGCAGTTACCGACAGTAGGCCAGGGTCCTGCTAGTTTTCTAGGGTGAACTAAAAATCGTGCGCTTAGAGGGTCGTAGATCTAGCACATTTCGATGTACAGAGTAGCCTATATGTCCTGCAACAAAAACTTCGTTGAAAAAAGGGTACATGTCGCGAAAGTGAGCAGCATTGATAGGTCGGAGCGGGCCAGCCAATAATAACCAAGCATAGCGCAGACCAAACAGCCGACCAGGGTACCGAATTTACACGCCGTCTCTGAATGGCATACCCATTCAATGCGGTCTTATTGGATGGGGTGTTCCCATTTCCTAATGCTGCCCGTCTTCGCGACATATACCGAAAAAAGGCTAGAAATGCACCGAATTCCGTACAATTTTGAACATCATTTGTCCACACTGTATAGGTTATAGTGGTGCAGTATTTTTCATAACGGGCCATTACTGGCGTGATAAAAGCCTTTAGATCGTATGGGTAGCTCTTCAGCCCGCGTAGGAGCGCCACTTACGGAGTTTTATTCCTCATTTGCTACAAAGAAGATGTTGCGCAATAATTTTTCTACGCTACACAAAGCAGAACTTTCAATCTGAAATCGTAAATGAACAAAAACCAAAAATCTAAAATTGCAGGAATTCCACAGCTAGTCTTTTGCAGGTACGATGTTCAGTAGATTGACGGGGGAAGCGCTTTGAGCCCAGAAAAGTGCTCATCGAGCAAGCATTTTTACCTATTAGGGTGGGCCAAAAGCAATGAGACTCTCCATGCCGTCCCAAACATGTCGTGACTGGAGTCCGGTTTCGTGCTTCTCGTATTTGCTTGTTGGCTACTTACTGAAGGCCATCTGAGAAGTGACCAATTTCGACCTTTCCAGAAGCATGCCAAAACTCCAGTCTGCCTCATGCCGAGACTCCAGTCTGACGAGTCGACCTGTGTCGCGCAAATCTCGCCCAATTCCCAACCCCGAGCAGCCTGAACTCAACAGGCACGTAAGATGAGAAGTGCGTCTTCTACCTTAAACCCTGCCAAGCAGCGAGTCTAGATGAGGCCTGGTGACCTGTTACCGACCTTCGTTCGGCGAGATGCTCACGACGAGTAGCACCTATTGGAGCTTTTGGATCTGCGCCCATGGATCGGTTTACCGGAAGCTGTTTCCCAAGAACACTACGGTGAACTCCAAGACCATGGTGAACGAAATAGAAGAGATGGGCCGGCGACTCGCTCTTATTCATTCGCAGCGCTTCAAGAAGGTTCTCCTCTTCGATAACGTTGCACCCCATCGGAACAAGTAAGCACGGATAAGCTTGGCCAGCTGGGCTACGTTCATATGCCTCACCCACCGTATTCGCCGGACATCTCTCCATGCGACTACCACCACTTCTTGGGTCTACGGGACTTCGTGGTCGGAAGGGACACAAAAACCCAAGGAGTCCTTGACAACCATATCGAGCAGTTGATCAACACCAGGCCCAAGCAGTTCTGGAAGGATGGGATCAGGAAGTTGGCTGAGCGACGGCAGCCAGGTCATTGCCCTTAATGGCAAATACATTTCTCAGCATCGTTGAGTTGTAAATGAGTTATCCTACTATATATAAAAGAGTAAGCGGTTGTCCGTCCGTCTGTCCGTCCGTCCGTCTGTCCGTCCGTCTGCCTATCCGTCTGGCCTTTCCTATCCTAGACGTCGAGTAACAGGCGTCCGGGTTCAGACCATGTGTCACCCATGTCAGGTCGAGAGGGTCAGAAGGCGTGTCACCGATGTCGCGCAAAGGGCTTTCGTACTCACCATCAGAAGAAGACTTATTTGCTTTTTTTAAATTCAAGTTAAAATCCGTACTGTCTTTGTTTTCCCTTCTTCTCTTTTTTAGTGTTTCCTTTTTGGAGTTGTTTCTAAGCAATCAGTTTACTTTGTAATTCGTCATTGCTTTTCTGATGATTGTTTTTAAGGTTTGGTATTGAGCGAATCATCATGGATAAAAGATAAAGATAAAGGGCGGCGTTACTCAATCTCTTTTGGGATGCGCCACGCATTCTACTTCTACGGGATATCGTCGATGCGATTTGAATGCGTATATGGCCATACGATGACTTGCGGTGACCAGCCGATGAAGAAAGTCAGCGCTTTATCCTTTCCAGACAAGTGTGGTACCAATTAACCGACCCCGGAGGGATGGAAGGCTCGGTTGGCCTGGGCGGGAAATCCGAACCAGGAACCTGGTATCGGGTGCACGCGACAGCCGGGGCCTCCTCCGGCTGTGCCACATGCGCCCAAATTATCATGCCTTTTGTATAATAAATAAACAAATAAATAAACAATTAAACAAACAAACAAACAAACAAACAAATAGATATAACCACTGTATATGTAGCCTACCTCATGAGCTCCAAACCGAAATTTTCCACTTCTGATCACGGAGTATCTCAAAATCTTTCTGTTTTCTTTGTGCTCCATCCTTTTGTGAGCGCGAACATCTCACGTGCCATGCTATCGGCTACGTAAAGGAAGGATTAGGAGAGGTGACGGTGACGTCCACTCAAGGAGAGCTGTTGCTATCGTCGATGCCGATGGATTTGACGACACTGGGCCTTTTGTTGGAAGGCAGGAAAGGGACTGTTCTACTAAATGGGCACAGGGACTGTCAGAACGTCTGACTCGTCACTGGAAGACGTCCATGAGAGCTGTAGATACAATCCACTCCTGTCTTTTGGCTTTTGGACTGAATAGAAGCGAAAAACCGCCGTTTTCGCCGCTTTCCTATGACACTTTTTACGTAAAGTAGCTTGATGATCAGAAATTAATTGCAGCCATCTGAATCCGCTGTGGATGTTTTAATGATGTTGGTATCATTCAGTTGTTTTTTAATTTTTTAGTTTTCCATTCTAGGATAACTTTTTTAGTTTTGTAGATTGTTTGGCTCCGTCGGCTTGAAACCTTGGGGTGAACGACTTCGTAAATTCCAACGTTCTGAAATCTGCTGACATACATAAAGATATGTATTGGAGTTCGCATAGGAGTTGAAAGCCATAGCAGTCGTAAGTAATGTCAAACGAGACAATTTGAGAAAACTTGCATTAAAAACTCGAAGCTTTTTTCTAGAGAGAGAACATGCATGCTTTCGGGGAGACCATAAAATTCCTATCCTTTGGCCGAAGCTATATCTTTTGGCTTATTCTGAAGTTTTTCGATACAAATAATTGAATTGTTGAAGAGATTGAAGAGATTGCGCCGTGCAATCGTTAAGGGCACTGAATGCTTATCTGACTGAAAGTGATAAGTGCTAATTACCCGATATCACGCCGTAGAAAATTGCGGCGTTTTAGTCTTTTATGATTCTTATGTGTTGTTCATAGAGCTGTACGCATGCAAATTACATTTGCACTGTCAATCCAGTAAACGACGCAATATATGGAAGGATTTCACGGTGCAATCTCTCTATATAGCATACTTCAACATTCTCTGTTTTCAGGCACATTAGTATAAACCTAGGAGCATTGCTTGAGGTCAAGCAATAAAATTTTTGTTTCAGTTCCTATGGTGCCATTATTTTTTCTTGGGGTCATCCTGTGGAGATGAATTTTTATTAAAATGTTTCTTTAATAAAAGATGATTTTGACTTTATTAAACCACGTCTACGTAAACTTTCGGCACGTTCAAGTCCGTTTGCAAAATGTTTATTTTCTAAGTGTTCTGTATGAAGTGAAGGTGATGTCAGCACATGCTGTGGCAGAACAGAAATTTTTGAGCGGTCTACAAATTGCTGAAGGGGCAGTCGACGTCGGCACCTCAAACGGTGGTCTCCGTTCCGCCATCTGTGATTACCGGCTGAAGTGCCACCTGCAGACAAATGCTACCAGAGCGCTTGCAGTCTGGCTGCAAACCGTTCTGTCCGAGATTCAGAAGCGGGCTACTTCTCTGTGGGCGCCTGTAGCGCAGTCGGAGGAAGCGCCGGTTGTCGCCTGCACCGGATACCAGGTTCCTGGTTCGGATTTCCCACCCAGGCCAACCAAGCCTTTCATCCCTCCGGGGTCGGTAAATTGGCACCAGACTCGTCCTGGAATAACAAACAAAGCACTAAGTTGTTTATCGGCTTGCCACCGCAAGTCATTGTATAGTCAAATACGCATTCAAATCACCTCAAATCGCCATGCCGTAAAAGTAAATAGAATGCGTGGCGCACCCAAAAAGGGATTGAGTAATGCCATCCTTTATCCTTTCATCCTACCTCTCCGTAATTGGAAATGGACTAAAAAAACGCAATCTCCTTGACGGGACACTACATCCCAGTTCTTGGGAGGTATTCCAACTTAAGGAGAGTCATCTTCTCAGCGAATGAGTTACATCGTTAACATCACATGCTAAACACCAATGTGAATGCTATGCTTCGTAGGAGATTCAAGGAAGGATCCCAAAGTTCTTATTACCATTTTAAGCCTTTCACATCTACGAGGTCGGTGAATTGGTACCAAACTTGTCTGGGAAGGATAAGGCACAGTCTTGTTCATCGGCATGCCACCACATGTCATTGTATGGTCAAATGCACATTCAAATCGCCTCCATGACATATCTTAGAAGTAGAATGTGTGGCGCATTCCAAAAAGGATTGAGTAACGCCATCTTTTATCCTTCTGTCCTAAGTCTCGAAACCTGTCAGAACTTTCTTTACAACATAAAAAATACACAAAAATATTGCGGCTTAGAGTTCTTGATCAAATTTCTCTTCTATTTATAATCTGCCTCACATTGTCTCATTACGTTGCTTTACATTCTTCGATAAACCGTGTTTACAGTGTTTTATTACTCGTTTTTGGCACAAACAAATGAATAAATATTCGTACAAATATGCGCGCAACAACCCTGAAAAGCACTTTCTCAACTTTACATGTCTTTCTCATTGAGATTCTAAATAACTCGTTCGTTCTTCTGAATTCAAATAAACAGCTTATTGTAATTACAATGGGAAAAGGGTGCAAGTTTAGAATGGGCGAACCACCTAATTTCTTATTCATATAATTAAGAATTGGGCACGTGGTAGTGTATTCGGAGGAGGCGCTTGCACTGCACCGAATTTCGTCTTCTTGGACCGGAATTCCTGCTCAGAACAACAAGCTTTCCATCCCTTCTGGGCTTAGGAATTAGCACCAGATTTCTCTGGGAGGATAGAACACTGGCTTTTCCATCAGCTGGCCACCGCAAGACATTGTATAGGTCCAATCCATATTCAAATAGCTTCCAAAACATCTCGCAGAAGTAGAATGCCTGGCGCATCCTAAAAGGGATTGAGTAACGCCTTCCTTTATCCTTTATCGTTCATCATATAAAGCTTCGGTGCATTCAAAACGATAGAAGGGCACCCAATCTTGCTGTGGTTATGGTAAAGGTGCCAGTTTTGGAAACACACGAAGTGGGCCTTCTTCAGATCTCCACCGAAAAATCTACAGTAGTTTTGCTTACCGTATCGTGAACAAACTTGTATAACGAGCGGCTGTTGTACCCCCAACATGTGATACGATACATCGACGGCACCTTGACTTCGGCGACATCAAAGTCTCGAGACGCTCTCATGCGTGTTACGTACACTACTTGACGGCCAGCACTTGATTTTCAAGAACGTGTTACGCCTTCACAGCTGGAGAAGTCGTCGACGAACGTCAGGTCGCACAGCGCCGCACTTCAGCACCCTTGCGGTACAGGAGGACATCGAGTGGAGGACCGCCGGAACTGTGGGGACCGAAGCACTCCATGAAGCTCTTCAACGCCGTCTTTACATTATCGTCCTACATTTTTTGAATGTAAAACTATTAGGTGGAGGCAAAAGTAATGAGACTCTCCATGCCGTGCCCATATATGGCGTGACTGGAGTTCGGCTTCGTGCTTCTCGTATTTGTTTGTTGGCTACTTACTGAAGGCCACTTGAGAAGTGACCACTTTCGCCCTTTCCTGAGGCATGCCAAAACCCCAGTCTCCCTCATGCCGAAACCCCAGTCTGACGAGTCGACCTGTGGCGCTTAAATCTTGCCCAATTCCCAACCCCGAGCAGCCTGGACTCAATAGTCACACAAGATGAGAAGCACGTCTTCTTCCTTAACCCTGCCAAGCATCGAGTCTGGGTGAGAGGTGACCTGTTACCAACCTTCGTTCGGGGGGATGTTCACGGCGAGAAGCACCTTCTGAGCTACTGCGTCTGCGCCCATGGACCGGTTTACTGGAAGCTGTTTTCCGAAAGCACGACGATGAAGGCCAAGGCCATGGTGAACGAAACAGAAGAGATGGACCGGCGACTCGCATTTATTCGGTCTCAGCACTTCAAGAAGGTCCTCCTCTTCGACAACGCCTCACCCCATCGGGCAAAAGTGACCACGGATAAGCTTGCTCAGCTGGGCTACGTTCACATGCCTCACCCACCGTATTCGCTGAACATCTCTCCACGCGACTACCACTACTTCTTGAGCCTATAGGACTTCATGGTCGGAAGGGACACAAGGACCCGAGCAGACCTCGACAACCATAACGAGCAGTGGATCAGCACCAGGCCCAAGCAGTTCTGGAAGGATGGGATCAGGAAGTTGGACGATCGATGACAGCATGGTTGTTGACCTTAATGGCGAATACATTCCTCAGCACGGTCGAGTTGTAATTGAGTTATAAAGAGATAAAGAAATTTGTCGACCTTGTCTCCATACTTTTGGCCCACCCTAATATTAGGCCACTACAGACTTTTCCAAATATGTTAAAAGAACGCATTGGCAATGCTAAAAATAGTGCCACTATTGTGTTTCTCGCAGGTGAAAATCTCTACGCAAGATACCTGCTCGATGCAGGATGCCATGAACTTTTATTGAAAAACAAGCCGGTACAAAAATGTATACAAGGCCATTTCACAAAAATAAGAATTAATAGCAAAAACAGGAGCAAATAAAAAAAGTTTTGCACATTGCTGCATCGCCTTCGTTGTGGCGTGATAGCGCAGTCGGAGGAGGCGCAGGCTATTGGGCACATTCCCGAGTCCAGAATTCTGGTGAGAATTTCCCGCACAGGCCAACCAATCGTTCCATCCTTCCGGATTCAGTGTAATTCCCGTTTTGCAAGGGACGCGTGTAGCGCTGTCGGGGGAGGCGCCGACTGTCGCCTGCACCCGATACCAGGTTCCTAGTTCGAATCTCTCGCCTAGGCCAAGCAAGCCTTCCATCACTCCGAGGTCGGTGTTATTGTACCAGACTTGTCTGGGAAGGGTCTCTGGCAAGGGTAAAGCGCTGACTTGTTCATCGGCTGGCCACCGCAAGTCATTGTGTGGCCAAATACGCATCCCCCACGACATCCCATAGAATGCGTGGTGCATCTCAAAAGGGATTGAGTAACGCCGTCCTTTATCCTTTTATTTTTTATCCTTTGCAAGGGGAGGATGAAGAACTGGCTTGTCCATCAGATGTCCACAGTGGGTCATTGTATAGATCAAATACGTATTCAAGTTGTTCTTACGACATCACGGAAGGTAGAATCCCAAAAGAACTAATTTCTTTAATTTTTTGATTCATTCGTCTACGAAGAAGTGCCAGGCACAAACAGAAGTGGAAGGTTAAACAGATAAACAAACTGCTACTAAACTTAGCCCTGCGAAAGTTAGGCGAAAAGAACAAAACGGGAAAAATGATAAGAAAAGCTATTAGAAATGGCGATAAAGACCTTTTCTGGAAGCAACGCCGCAACTACCTCGGAAACAGCTGCAGATTAGAAGGATAAAGGATGAAGGACGACGTTGCTAAATCCATTTTGGAATGCGCCACGCATTCTACTTCTACGGCTATCGTGGAAGCGATTTGCATGCGCATTTGGTCATACAATGACTTGCGGTGGCCGGACGATGAGCAAGTCGACACTTTATCCTTCCCACACAAGACTGGTACCAATTCACCAACCTCGGAGTGATGGGCGGGAAACCAGGAACGTGGTATCGGATGCAAGTGACCCATTTTTCGACTCGCAGCCTCATTCATTCTGGTGCAAGGTTAATGACTCCTTGCCTTAGAAGTGGCTTGCTATTGCTGAAACTAACGGTGTCTATTTTGTTGATCGATGACCTGTTTTGTTAAAGAAAATCATACTTAAAAAATGTGCTCTTTTATGAACAAAAATTGTACACCACCCTATAAATGGAATCTATGCGTCAAAAACGGGGAGAACTTTCGATCCAACGTTGTATAACAAAGCTTCAGCAGTGCCAACCGTCCTTTTCTTTGAGCAATACCAGCGTATTCCGCGAAAATTTTTCTCAGAGCTGTCAGTTGTATCAATCGTGGAGGACAATACGCTGTTCACCGTAATCTGCCCTTCGCCTATGGGATGCCCCTTGGTAGAGTTCACACCCACCGTATATTCCGATGATGATAGGCAACTCGCAGTGCGTAGTAGGCATTCATCAGGCTCCATCTAAGCGACAGTTTCATCAGAGGGATTTATTGAAAGCCAATGATTCTTAAGTCGTTCATGGAATATAGGGAGCACTAGTCATATGAGGATTTTCACTCGATTTCTGAGAAAGAGTATAGCATTAGTGAGCAAGAGTATAGCATTAGTGAGCACTCGGTGTTTCGCATTGCTTTAATACTTTAAGGATAAAGGATAAAGGACGGCGTTATTCAATCCCTTTGGGATGCGCCACGCACTCTATTTCTACGGGATGTCGTAGAGGCGAATCGAGTGCTTATTTGGCCATACAATGACTTGTCTTGGCCAGCCGATGAACAAGTCAGCGCTTTATCCTTCCCAGACAAGTCTGGTTCCAATTCATCGACCCCAGAGGGATGGAAGGCTTGGCTGGCCCGGCGGGAAATCCGAACCAAGAACCTAGTATCGGCTGTACGTGACAGCCGACACCTCTTCCGACTGCGCTAAACGCTCCCATCGATAAATTTACTGCTCGTTATGCGCTTATTACTGCTAGTATAATTGCTTCTATAAGGATGAATGATGCCCTCTTAGAATGCGCCACACATTCTCCCTTCACAGGATATCGTGACGGCGATTTTAAATGCGTATTTGGCCAAAAGAACGACTTGCTGTGGCCAGCTGAACAATTTAGTGTTTTGTCCTTATCAGCAAGGGTGGTACAAATTCCAAAACCTCTGATGGACGGAAGGCCTGGTTGCACTGCTGAGCGAGAAATCCGAACCAAGAAATTGGTATCGGATCCATGCCACAGTCTGCACCTCCTCCGTCTGCGCTCCACGATAATGAAGGTTAAAGCTTAATCAACGGCGGAACATTCAAACCACCATTTAAGCCATTAAAACGGCGAAAATTTTCGGGCCGCCTTATTACATCAATTGTCACATTCAGTGAAAAATTCTGTTGATGAAGGCATTCAAATAAGCTTCGTTACAAGTTCTTTTTTTCTCCCTACCAGTTTAAGGCTACAGGTCTTTCTGGACCGTCAGTTGAGGCTGCGTTTGGTCAGACAGCGCTGATGGTGTAATGGGCTAGCATCCTACCCGGAAAGCAGAGCACCCGGGTTTGAGTCCCCCCCCCCCCCCCTCCCTCTCTCGCAGTGGTTTTCTTAGCAACTAAACGTCCATCTAACACCTTATAACCTTTATAGCAGCCGCTCTAGGCTTCAGCGAGTATGTATAATATAGTTTCTAGTAAAGCGCGGCGACTAATCAATTACCAGTATTGAAAATTACCATTATTGATTGTACCGTGGGCCCAATCGATAATTGTAATTCTCAGTTCGACGCGCCGCCAGGCGAACGGACTTTAAATGGGCCTATCGCCGATAAGTTCTGATAGATCACTAGATTATCGTGGATATTTCTTCTAATCAAAGAGCGCTGGTGGTATAATGGATTAGCAACCTGCCCGGAAAGCAAAGGGAGAGGCTTCAATTCCCGACTGGCGCAACAGTTTTGATCGCAACTAGACGTCCACCTAACAGCTTATAACCTCTATATCAGACGTTCTAGGCGTCAGCAAATATGTACAACCTAGTTTATAATAAGTCCTCCGACCTATTTGATTATATGCTTATATCTGC
This sequence comes from Heligmosomoides polygyrus polygyrus, assembly GCA_947396885.1. Lineage (NCBI taxonomy): Eukaryota > Metazoa > Nematoda > Chromadorea > Rhabditida > Heligmosomidae > Heligmosomoides > Heligmosomoides polygyrus. The sequence goes on from OX377206.1 coordinate 88,583,874, forward strand.
TGCAGATTCATTTCTATATAGCCTCATTTCTACTCCATTCCTGCACGGACCGTAATAAATTGCCAGTATCAAAAATTATCGTCGTTGATTAGGCCGCATGCACAATCGATAATGATAATTCTTATTATGGCCCCGTTTATATTAGGTTGGAAAAAAGTCTTTTCACACTTCGAAATTTTTTTTACTCTTCCCCTTGTAAACGCACTAGCCAATGTTGATTGCTGATTTCGTAATCCTATCACACTTGTCTACCGTTCGCATGCAGACACAGGTTAAGACTCTTCTTGTAATTCGTTATCCATCCAATCTTCCGAACTCAATGCCAGATCTACCTCATGGCCGTTTTCAGCACGGCATTCTTCAAGAATTCATTAAAGAATCCACAGCACGTCAGGCAGCAGACCAAATTAACCACATATATGGCTTGGGATCTACTACTCATCGCGCCTGTTATGAGTGGTTCGGAAAGTCTTTAAAGGGAAATTATTCACTGAGGGCAAAGCATGGTCAGGAAGGCCAACTGGATTGGACGACAGTGAACTACACCATCTTCTTCGTCCCGATCGTTGGCAGACGACACGTCAGCTGGCAGAGAAGCTCGAAGTGTCTCATAGGATAGTGGGGATCCATCTGAAGAATCTTGGCTTTCATGGAAATTTGGAGCTTGGATTCCACATGCCCTGTCAGACACTCAGAAAGGTCGACGGCTCTCCATCGCTGCTTCTCTTCTGTCCAGATAAGGAAGAAAATCGTTTCTTCCGCGGATTGTGACAGGCGAAGAGTCCTGGGTTCTGTGTGCCAACTTCCGAGGAAAAGGCAATGGGTACAAAAGGGAGAGAGCCCTAAGTCTGATCTTAAGCCCAATGTTCACGAACGGAAGATTCTCTTGAGTGTTTGGTGGGATATCAGAGGAGTGATTTATCGGCAAACTCTCAGAAGTGGAGAGACACTTACTGCTGTCACATACTGCGGCCAACTCCACAAAGTCGTCGCAACTCTCCAAGAAAACAGGCCGGAGAAGTCGAAGGTGATGATCCTGCATGACGATGCAAAACCACGTGTTGCAAGACTCACAAGAGAAACAATAAAGGGGATGGGCTGGGAGGTAATGCCACATCCACCGTATAGCCCTGATCTCGCCCCTACCGACTACCATCTCTTCCGTACTCTCAAGCAAGAAATTGGAGAGAAATATTTTGGAACGGATGAAGACCTCAAAAATTGGATTTATCAATGGTTCGACTCCAGAACTGCAGTCTTTTAAGCGAGAGGAATTGGAAAATCACCCAGTCTTTGGAGAAGTGTAGTAGAACAAAATAGAGTTTATCTCAATTGATTTGACTTTGTAGTTGTAAAGTAATAAATCTTTGAAAAAAATGAAAAGACTTTTTTCCAACCTAATACTTCGACTCCGAGCGACGCGACGCCACGTATAGTGGCCGTATTGATTGAGTGACGCGATCGATCAATTTGGCCACTCTACATGCAGTCGCGTCGCTCGACGTCGGAGTATAAACGGGGCCTATTGCGGATGAGGGCTGATAGGTCACGGGAATATCGCGGATATTGCGTTGGTCGAAAAGTGCTGGTGGTATAATGGACTAGCATCCTGCCCAAAATGTAAGGGGAAGGGGGTTTTAGTCTCGCCTGGCGGGAGAGTTTTGATCGCAATCAAACATTCATATAACAGCTTATAATCATTATTGCAGTCGCTCTTGGCTTCAATACAAACACGTAAAACATTGTAAATGCGCATTTCCCTGTTGTTTCATCGCTCCGCACCATGTTTCCCAGTCGTTGGAATTCCTGTACACGTTGGCTTCAAATTTAAAACCCTTTAATCGCACAACCTTCAAGAGCAAATGTGCGACAGGCGCACGAAAACTCACGATCGCTATAGGCTCGGGGAAGGCGACAAAGAACCACCATCTTCACCCTGGACAAACATCTGTGCTGCGTACAAAGTGCTACATGTAAGCATGGAGACATAGCACAAGACAAACAGGTGAACAGTAGGCATCTCAACTTAGTGAACTCTCTGGCATCTCAATACAAGAATAGCTATAATTCTACGACAATTTGAAACGAAACTCATAAACATGACACGTGATTTACTAAGCTCATCTTTACACCGACAAGTGAAACGGCAGTACACCCAGAGTGGATCAACAATGGTGGCAAGGATCGAGTAGTGTGTGAGTAGACTTGAGTGCTTCGCGAGCTGAATTCTCAACTGACCAGAAGACAACGAACGGTTACAACGAGCCGCTGGTGCTGGCGAAGAAGTACGGATTCGATGGGTACTGCTGGGTGTACGACGACGGATAGGGATACGATGGGTAGGTGGTGGCGTCGAGAGAGTAGTACGACGTTGGATAGATGGGATAGGCGTTGTAGACGGTTGGACTGGTCAGCGAGACCGATAGCGGCACGTTGGTTGGAGTCGTAAGGCTCTGCACCTGAAAGCTCTCATTTCAGAATTCTTAGCGATCATTTTTTTACGGTATTAAAAATGGCTACAGTACGCTGTCGGCTGTCCAGGTCAGCCAGTTCCCGGACCGATCCTAGTCGGAGGGGACATGTGGTGTTTTGCTTCTCCAAAACCTCGCTGGAATTTGTCTCAGAGCTCTATTTAATGCCAGACGAAACGAAGGCGTTCATGCGAACTCAGAGATTGTGGGATCGTGCCGTGGGATTCTTGACGCAACTGTCACCTTAACGCTGCCCCTCCCAACTAGGATAGATCCGAATCCCCTGGCGCTGAGCATTTTTAGTCTCGTTTAGGGCAGATCTCCTTGCACTTAGCCTTTGTAGGATCAAGACGTTTTACGGGTTAAAATCAGCGTAGAGACCAGGCAATCTGGAGTAAACTAATAGTGGAATTTCAATTTGAATTTGATTCGGAAGAGCAGGGTAAGAAGCTTAGAGCATAAAAAGTTTATCGAATTACTTTTTTTTTCTAAAAACACCAACGCTAAGCGGTTGAAACAAAAATATTTTCGTTGATTAAACTCTTTGAAGAATGCGCCACGCACAGGAATTTTGATAGTGTGTTTGACCTATGTCATGTGCTAGAATGACCAGCTGAATTGCATGTTAAATTTTTTACCTTTAAGAGGAATGAAAGGCTTATCTGGCCTGAGGGGGATAAGGTTAAAGGACGGCGATACTCTACCCCTTTCAAGATGCGCCACGCATTCTACTTCCGTTGGCCATACAATGACTTGCGGTGGCTAACCGATGAACAAGTCAGCGCTTTATCCTTCCCAGACAAGTCTGGTACCAATTCACCGACCCCGAGGGGGGGGGGGGGAAGGCTTGGTTGGCCTGGGCGGGAAATCCGAACCAGGAATCTGGTATCGGGTGCACGCAACAGCCGGCGCCTACTCCGACTGCGTTACCTGCATTCAACTCATCATACTTATACAAAGCCAACGACGACGATGATTGCAAATACTAATTGAATGGCGGTTCTTCTTCTTGCTCGTTTAATTTCCTTAAGTTTTCCTGCGTTTTAAGCATAATATACTGTGTTGAAATTGGAAAGATAATTTTGTGTGCACTATTTCAGCAAATCAATAAATAAATAAATAAATAATGAGGTGTTAATAAAAGACTTATGCAGTTGATAGAACAACTTCTGTTTTCGATTACGTGTCTGAAACAATTTTTACAACTATTCTACAGTTCAGCGAATTCTACTAAAACTATCGAAAAAAGTACAGCTTTCAAACATCGTTAGTAAGCTCAAAGCAATTGTTCATTTTACCAATCAAAATTTTTAAAATAACAACATATTGGGTAACTGCTGTGGAGCAGACAACCTTGGAGACAATATTGCGATCCTCAACAATGGAAAACATGTGCCATAGGAAAATCGTCAGCTCATGCTTGGAAAAATAGAAGCACTTACTACATAGAACTTATCGGGGACTATTATCTTGTAAATGAATGGAACTCTTGTTGTATAAAACTAGGATAAAGGATAAAGGACGGCGTTACCTAATCCCTTCTGGAATGCGCCACGCAATCTACTTCTACGGGAAGTCGTGGCTGTGATTTGAATGCGTATTTGGCCATACAATGACTTGCGGTGGCCAGCCGATGAACAAGTCAGCGCTTTATCCTTCCCAGACAAGTCTGGTACCTCTGACCATCTTTGAGCGAATTGTCGATGGGCGAATTCGGGACATCGTCCAGCTTTCGAGCAATCAGTTCGGCTTCGTGGCTGGCTGTGGCACCGTTGATGCCATTCACGCCGCCCGCCTCCTGATAGAGAAGCATCGCGAGAAACAGAGGCCAGTGCATATCGCCTTTCTCGACTTGGAGAAGGCCTTCGAGCGCGTACCGTGTGAGGTTATATGGTACGCCTTGCGACAACACAACGTACCTGAGGAGCTCATAGAGTGGGTGCGAATTCTCTACTCTTGTCCAAAGAGTCGAGTTCAAGCTGCAGCTGGAACCTCGATGGAGTTTCCCATCTCTGTCGGGGTACACCAGGGGTCTGCGCTTTCCCAACTCCTCTTTGTTGTCGTCATGGATGCCATCACACGAGATCTTCAGAAGCCCGTCCCCTGGACGTTGCTTTATGCCGATGACGTGATGCTCGCAAGCGAAGGTAAAGGTGAACTCGAGCGAGAGGTGCAAGCTTGGTGTGATCGCTTGAAGCGGTTTGGACTCAAACTGAACGTGAAGAAGACCGAATTCCTAACGACAGACGTTGCTCAGTCCAGCTCCATCAAGGTTAGCGGCATCGAGCTTCCACGCACTGCGGTCTTTAAGTACCTGGGATCAGCAGTCGCGTCTGACAGCAAACTGATGGTCGAAGTAAATTCACGCGTGAGTGCAGCTTGGTCCAAGTGGCGCTCGTTGACTGGCGTGCTCTGCGACAAGAAGATACCAGAGCGCTTTAAGTCGAAGATTTACAGAGCCATCGTGCAGCCGGTGGCGATGTACGGCGCTGAGTGTTGGCCTGCGACCAGGGAAGTTGAAACGCGCCTCAGCGTAATGGAAACGAAGATGCTGCGCTGGATGGCTGGAGTCACGCGCCTGGATCGCATCCGAAACGATGTCATTCGGCAGAAGTTCGGTGTCGCGCCGATAGCGGACAAGATGCGCGAAGCTCGCTTGCGATGGTACGGCCACGTTCTGCGTGGAAAGGAAGAAGACAGCGTCCGCAAGATAGGCCTTAACTTCGGGGTAATAGGAAAGCGGCCTAGAGGGCGCCCGAAGCAGCGCTGGGCTGATACGTTACATATGGACTTGAAAGTAGCTGGTGTCCACCCTGATCTAGCGCTGGATCGGGAAAGGTGGCGTCACGACACCAGGATAGCGGACCCCGCCACGGAGCGGGACAAACGCTGAAGAAGAAGAAGAAGAAGAAGAAGAAGAAGAAGAAGAAGAAGAAGAAGAAGAAGAAGAAGAAGAAGAAGAAGACAATCTGGTACCAATTCACCGACCCCGGAGGGATGGAAGGTTTGGTTAGCCTGAGCGGAAAATCCGAACCAGGAACCTGGTACCGGGTGCAGGCGACAGTCGGCGCCTTCTCGACTGCGCTACACACGCCCATAAAACTAGAGATAGTTTAAAAAGTGCAGGAAAACAAAACTCCTTTCTTCGCTTAGAGCATGTTATTCCTCCACCTTGTGCTATCTTTTCGGTGGTTAAATGTGCCGTAACCAATTCAGAAAACGTATCCTTGCAGCAGAGCAAGCTTAGCCTGTTTAGCCTGGTTGGTAGAAGCTTGAATGAGAGGAGTGGCTATGAAAGGAACACTTCTCTTCAACACCTCTTTGTTATCATATGGAGTAGATACAATTAAAAATCAACTTGGAAATCAATAAAGCTCTAACCGGAATTCTGTGGAAGAATGTGGAATTCGTAAGAGTTCTCACCGAAGCAGAAGTGTCGCTGCTCCAAGAAGAGTCGCCAACGGAACTTGTAATTGCCGGCGTTTGTGATCCATCTGTTGGCGTTGTGGGCTTGCAGGGAGATCTTAAAAAATAATTAACGAAGAAGATGAGTGAAACCACTTAATTCAAAAAGAAAAAAGTAGACTAAAGTAGAGCAAAAGTTTCAGAGCCTTTAACAAAATTAAAAGTGCAAAAGAACTTTGGTTAAAGGGCTATGGACAAGGAGTACACAAGCTTGGTCAAGTGACGGCTCAGTTGCAGGATGCGCCAGCTGTTGACTGAAACCGATTCCAGGTTCCTGGTTTGGATTTCCCAGTCTTGAACCAAGTCTTTCATTCTAACATCACATGCTAAACACCATAATGTGAATGTTATGCTTCGTAGGAGGTTCAAGGAAGGATCCCAAGGTTCTTATAATCGTTAAGTTTTAGCACCTTACATAATTGACAGCCTATAGGCAGCTTCGATCATGCGGTAACGCAATCGGAAGAGGTCTGGGCTGTCACGTGCAGCCGATACTAGGTTCTTAGTTCGGATTTCCCACTCAGGCCAACCAAGCCTACCTTATCTCCGGGGTCGGTGAGTTGATACCAGAGTTGCCTGGAAAGGATAAAGCACTGACTGGTTCATCGGCTGGCCACCTCGAGTCAGTGTGTGGTCAAATATGCATTTAGATCGCCTCCACGACATACCGTAGAAGCAGTACTCGTGGCGCGTTCAAAAATGGATTGAATAGCGCCATAATAAAGGATAAAGGATAAAGGACGGCGTTACTCAATTCCTTCTGGGACGCGCCAGCGCATTCTACTTCTACGGGATGTCGTGGAGGCGACATGAATGCGTATTTGACCATACAAATGACTTGCGGTGGCCAGCCGATGAACAAGTCAACGCTCTATCCTTCCCAGACAAGTCTGGTACCAACCCCGGAGGGATGGAAGGCTTGGTTGGCCTGGGCGGGAAATCCGAACCAGGAACCTGGTATCGGGAGCACGCGACAGTCGCGCCTCCTCCGACTGCGCTGCACGCGCCCGAATAGCGCCATACATTTTTAATCTCTTTACTCAAGTTAAACTTCCAGTGGTTGCAAAACTATGCACTTAAAGACTAACACGGCAAAGAGGTGTAAGCAACAACAGGATTTATCCTAGTCGGAGGGAGGGGGGGGGGAGGAAGCATTACACTCTACTGTTCTACAACGACATGAAAATTTGATAGAGACAATCAAAGATAGAGAATCAAGAATCAAGACAAAGAGAACACGCCAAACTGTCTGATGAAAACAGTATTTCTCAATCTTCTAAAGGGGGTGGACCATCGTAGGTGCGTTCGGCTTACTTTCCTTGCGGTGCCCCCCCCCCCCCACCAGGGTAGACCCGCAACAAGTAAGGCCAGACAGATTTAGCGCCTTTTTGGATGTTATGCATATTCAAAGTTTGTGAGAGAGAGTAGTGAGTTCTTCGAACATGACAAAAGCGTATGTTCGCAATTTGGTCAACATCAAAAATTCAAAAAAAAACAACAACAAGAGAGGGTGCGTTAAATAAAAGTGTCGAATCTGTCGTGAAATTCTACTCCTCATCCAAACTTGGTCACAATATTATGCCCTCAGTTCCGAGCTTCGCCGACGTTCGAAGATCAGAGACGCTGTCGCGTGGGCTAAGTTGTCGAAAATTAGGTGGGCCGGCCACGTAATGCGCTTCGCAGAGACACCCGCTGGACACAGACTGGATTCCGCGGGATGTCAAGAGAACACCGGGACGCCCACCATCGCGTTGGTCGGACTTCTTCGTGAAAGCCCTGAACGACCGATATGACGCTTTTCATGCCTCTCGAGTGAGCAGGGTCCATTGGAGCACTCTGGCACGCGACAAGGACGAATGGAGACGCTTCTGGCGCCCGCTCGAGCAAGTCGATGATCAACGGGACGACAGGTGATACAGGTAATTATGCCCTCAGATTACCACTTGCTTGCTCGACCCCTAAAGTCTTTGTTGGTTAAGAAAAGCTTCGCAAAATTTAAAGACTTAAGTCGAGTCTGCGGTCGCTGACTTCTTCGACTCCCAGTTTCCCCAGTTCTTGGAAAAGGGAGTCGCTTCCCAGCAGGTGGACCACTACAGTGACTATCCACAGTGGTTATACTGCTAATTGCTTACATTCTATGCTAAATAGAAAAATAAAGGAGAATAATTGTAAACGCTACCAAGACTTTCCGACCAACCTAATCCATAACTGATGGATAAGGATACTTACCCGGACTCCGGCTCGCTGTTCTGAGGAGCATAGGCTGCCTCTTCTTTTACGATAGACGGCGGAGTAGTAGTAGTGACTGCTACAATTAGATGACGACAGGTTTACAGGAGCCAAGAAAGCAGCATGCCATCAAGCAGTATGTACCTGGTGGATCCTTCTTTTCCACTCTAGGCTTCTGTTTCTCCTGCTGTCTGTGCTTTGCCCTCCTATTCTTGAACCAGACCTGCAAGTTAACCGTTTAACTCAAGAAGTTTGAATAGTAAAAGAGGCAGTAAATGAATGTCTACCTGAATTCGACTTTCTTGCAGCTGAATTTGCTCAGCTACTTTCTCACGTGTGAATACATCAGGATATTGTGTAGCTTCGAATAGCGTCTCCAGAACTTCTAGCTGCTGACGATTGAATGTGGTTCTCTCTCGTCGGTTTTTTCTCGGTATCATGGCTGAAATTTTGAAAAAGCCAGATTGTTGAACCTTCAGGTCGGTTAAGTTCAATTTATAGCCTAGTTTGATCTCTCTGAAGTGTCATGCTCAAGACGAAGGTGTTGAAGCCACGTCCGACTCCCAGCAAACGCGAAGGATATGTGTTAGGTGCTAATTCCCCCACCGTTTCAAGAAGCTCCTGGATGGAATCAGGCATGTGCACTGTAGGATCCACTCAGAATGTTGAAGATAATATAATGCACATGAGCTGAGTCTTCTCGTCATGATGAGTTAGCATCGTGTTCAAGCCGTTATCTTCCACGTGTTTCAGTTGTGAAAAATTTGTAAAAAAAAAAAGTTACCGATCTGTCCCAGTCGGAAGGGGCACGCGGTGTTTTTTCTGCCATCTCTTTTCCTGAATTTGTGTCAGTACTTAAGCTCCTTCTTTGTGATACAGTGGCTCTCATGTGCGCTCAAAAGATGTACTGTCTTGTCGTGGAGTGCTGGGCGAAACTGTCACTGTAGCGATGCTCCACCCCGACTAGGATAGATCCAAAGCTGCTCCTTATGAAGTTAGGCGGTACTCAAAACTTCGAGGCGCCCACAACGTGCCCTTTAGCTAAGCCTACGTTTCTTCCTTCGCATTTAATAGCTTTTACAAAGCATTTTCTTTTTATTGGAAGAAACAGACGCTGATGTACAATTGGATGAAGCGATTGCCAGCTTCTTGTACTTGACGACAGATGGCGACCAAGAGTCTCACGGCAACGAAACCACAAAAGGTTGCACTGAATTCCACCGTTCTCAGAGCCACCACCTCATCGTGCTCATCTACCGCAAGGTCGTGGTCTCCGTACTCCAACACACGGATGGGATGTTCTATCATGGAATGGGCTAAAGGAAAGTTACAGCATCATGCCTGATGTCTAATAAAGAATAAAGGAAAGAAAGGACGGCGTTAATCAATTCTTTTCGGAATGAGCCACGTCCTTAATTTCTGCAGAATGTCATGGTGGCAATTTGAACGCATTCTTTACCTATAAAAAGACTTGCGGTGGCCGACCGATAGACAGATCAGTTCTTTATCGTTCCTAGACAAGTCTCAGCTACGTTGGGGGTGGGGATGGAAGGCATGGTTGGTCTGAGCGGGAGACCTGTGCCAAGAACCTTGGAATCAGGTGCACGCCACGCAGTCGGACCTCCTCCAACTGCGCTACAATGCGCCCAATAGACCAAACACATTGCCCGTAGAAGTAGGCTGCGTAGCGCATCATACAAAGGAACTGACTAACGTTGGTCTTAATCTGTTTATTTATTTATTTACCTATATTGATACTAGTGTCATCAAAAATAACTATTCTGCTAATTATTTGCTTGTACCAGTAAAGATTAGCGATGTAGAAGCTTTTTTGAATAAAAAATTCGCCTTGCCTGTTTCTAATTACTAGTTTGTTTTAGAAGGACACTAGTCTTAATTGTATGTATTTATATATGTATTTGCATATGTATTTAGAAGTGTTCCGTAATTGTAAGCTGTCATAACGATGTTTTGATGCGATCAAAACTTCTAGCGCCAGGTGGGACTCGAACCCGCACCTCCCTATAACCGACCGGGAATGCTCCACGCCATTACACCACCGGCGCCGTTACGGATTACGTAGCAATTGGGAAGGTTTCATATGTTTTTATTTGCGCTTCCCAAGTTGGAATTCTTCGAAGTGTAGGTGACGAGTGCAGCAATCAGAAGAGGTGTTGCCGCATGTAGCCCAGATCGAGACTTTTGGCTCGGATCCCGCCCTGGCCACCCAAGTTCTTTATTCAACTGGGACCGATGAATTGGCACTAGTCTTGTTTGGAAAGAATAATTCACTAATTTGTCCATTGGCTGACCGTCGCAAGCCTTTGTTTAAGAGAAATGTGTGCTCGAAATGTCGTAAGTAGATGTGGAATGCGTGGCGCATCCCACTGGGATTTGAATAACGCCTACGTTGATGCTTTATTTGATCCGCACATTGGCCCTTGACCTATAGTTGAAGGTAAACTTAGTGTTTTATCATTTCCGGACAAGTCTACTGCCAATTCCGGTACCAGGAGAGGTGGATTTTTGTTGCCCTGGATTCAGATGCACGCGACAGCCGGCACCTCCCCCAACTGCGCTACTACACACACGCCCAACAGGACTTGTGGTCAGTTTAATTTCTCAGTGCTTCTTGATGAAGGGCTCATTTAGACCTATCTTTCCACAAGTATATATCGATGGGTAAAGCACATTAGATTTCTGGTTTCTCCCACTCCATGGAATAAGTCCGAGAACCGTTTTCCATGCCGTATCTTCAAGAAGCACTGTCGTTGCAGGATTCATTGTGTCACAATCGAATGAAGTGGTGGCCTGGCAACGAACCTGCATTGTATCCGCTTGACGGGAACATCGTCATCGCCGGTACGGTGGTCATGCTGTAGGTGAACGGCTGTGAAGGTGTCGTCGTCGACTGACAGGGTATGTGAGCGTAGGCGAAGGCTGCCGCCGCACTGTTCATGTTATACGCCATCATGTAGCGACAGCACTGCAGACGAAACTGAGCGCTGATGAATCTGAAACAGAATTCTGAGGCGTAAAGAAGACGTTCAGGGATACACAGCGGGTGTCGTCACACTCCGTAATTTCAGAACGGAAGCGATGAGAAAGCACGGTTTAGAGTGAGAACGGCAGCAGCATCGGAAGGGAATAGGTAGGCGGTGCACTCGCCGCTCTGATTGGTTAGCGCCTCCCACTGTAAGTGATTGGGCAGAAACCCACTATGTTCACTAGCATACTGTCACGTACAAATCGAGCAGGATGACGTATGTGGAAATGAGGACGAATGACGAAGGAAACGAGGTGCATCGTGTAACAACTACATGAGGGGAACTCAGCCCCACATGTATAGTCGAGCGAGGCAGCATCAAATTTACATATTCATATTCCCTACACTGCGTCGAAACAGGAAAAAATGAGAGTTACGGTATTTGAGCGATGGAGGGCAGCTGACGTCAAACGGCATATTGCAGTCTAGGACATTGTTTTCAATAAAGGTACTTGTCGGGAATGTGGTCTACATGGGAAGATGTGAGCGCACCACCTGTCCATGAGCTCTTTCCTTTGCGTGTTCTGTGATTGTATTCTATACTCTCACCCATATATGGTTGGACCGTCGACTATGTAGCATCGACTCACGCTATGCAGTCCACATTGCCGACAAATCATACAGTTCCCCCTCTCTCAGGTATAATAGCGATAAAATTTTGTTACGACAAACTTCACCCCATTTCAAAGTTCGAAGAAATTGTCGAAACGTTAGGCCAAAGTAAACGTTCCATCATATCAAACCTGCGCAGCACAGAAGTATTGAAACAATTCATTTCAAAGTTTTTTCTGTAAGACGTACGCAGGGTGTGTATGGCGCAGTCGGAGGAGGCGCCGACTGTCGCGTGCACCCGATACCAGGTTCCTGGCTCGGATTTCCCGACCAGGCCAACCAAGCCTTCCATCCCTCCGGGGTCGGTGAATTGGTACCAGACTTGCCTGGGAAGGATAGAGCGCTGATTTGTTCATCGGCTGGCCACCGCAAGTCATTATATGGCCAAATACGCATTCAAATCGCCTCTACGATATCCCGTAGAAGTAGAATGCGCGGCGCAAAAAGGATTAAATAACGCTATCCTTTATCCTTATCCTTGAAACGTACGCTACAGCGTACTTCCATGATATACCGCTGAGTAAAATGTTTAAGAGCTCCACACTATATTCTCTTTAACACTCGTCTGGTTGCAAATACAAGAAGATTTAGATATCGCTTGCTGAGCAGCGAAAATTCAACGCTTCAAAGTTTACCAGTAGCCACCGTCTCAGTTGGAGGCTGCACTATATTCTATATTCTAAACAGTTAAGCTCCAGAACTTTTTAGGAGAAGTGGTTTATAGAGGGCCATAAAGTTTCTTAGGGAGTTTGCCAAAAGTTGTTAACTAAAAATATAATGAGTTAAATTTAGGCAATGTATATATAGGTCTTAAGAGGTGAGTAATAGTAAACTAAAAATACTTGTCTCATCTTTTATCACATCACGAGAAATTTCCTATGTAGACGGATTTCGATGCTGATCAGTTGTGAATAAAAACCTCTTTCTGAAGAATGAACTTGATACGTATGAATCTATTATATTATAAGAATAGGATATCATCTAAATTTATTACAGCCAAATTAAAATAGTAATTTAAAAACATATAAGGAATGCCCCATCATGCTATATTTTCCTTGAACTTCTTCAGTCTTTCGCTCTGTTGTCATTGCTAGTTCTTAGTCGAACTATGTAGTCGTCTATCCAGGATAACAACTTCAAGAACATGATGCACGGCAGCTAATCTTAATGAGAGTGAACTTTGTAGCAACACACGTTAAAGTGACGATCTGGAAAAGCGAATTAGACTGAGCTTATTCAACCGCCCTTTTACGATCACTGACGGGCAAAGCCGATTATGGTCACTATTTGAACAGCAAACATGCCAATTACGGCTTAAAATACGGTTTGATTAGGAGAATCATTTACCATTTCCACTGTTTAGAACTCCTATTCGTTGTCGGTTTTTATTCAGTCAATTGAAAAATTCAAAAATTAGGTGTGGCACTATCCCTTTTACCCATCCAGCCAGCTCCATTAAAACCATGGCCATACGACGTGGCAAAAGTTGGTTTATAAAGCATCGCCTTATAATTTCAATGTGCTTGTAAAAAAGGCGCAAAATTTGTAGAAATCTGGGCAGCGCTTCAAAATATTTATAATCCTGAAGCAGTTAGAAAGCCTTCATTGTCATTAAAGACTCACACAAAGATTTTGAATCACTATTTCGGAATCCTACTCTTGCTAAGGTAAAAAAGCATATATTTATTTTTGTCAAAATGCAATCAGTTTTCGAAAAGTTAAAAGATAAAGGATAAAGGATAAAGGACGGCGTTATTCAATCCTTTTTGGGATGCGCCACGCATTCTGCTTCTAAGGGATGTCGTGTAGGCGACTTGAATGCGTATCTGGCCATACAATGACTTGCGGTGGCCAGTCGATGAACAAGTCAGCGCTCTATCCTTGCCAGGCAAGTCTGGTACCAATTCACCGACCCCGGAGGGATGGAAGGCTTGGTTGGCCTGGGCGAGGAATCCGAACCAGGAACCTGGTATCGGGTGCCGCGACAGCCGGCGCCTCCTCCGACTGCGCTACACGCGCCCCTTCAAAAAGTTATACGACAAAAATCGGATGGCGAAAATGTTGATGTAAACACTAACATGAAATCGGGCAACGCTTTCAGAATTTTTTAAATTAAAAATAGACGGAACAAATGCAACAGTCTCTTAAAGTAGTTTGCTGAGTAATAGTGCAAATTGAAAAGTTTTAAGTCTAGCCTCACCTATTAAAAAGTTAGTGCTTTGGTAACCTGTAGCACCACATTAAAATCAAAGATTGTAAACCAAATCTACCGGTATGCAGTAAAAATTTCAAAAGTCACACGGTAACGAAGACCATGTAGAAATACAAATGTGGATAATAACAGTAGAATGGGAAAAATCTGTCCTAGATGGGAGGGTACAACCCAAGAGGTGTTCCTTTTATTCCATTGAATTTTAATAGACCCGTGATATCATAACGCAGCAAATGGAATACTCGAACAGTTAAGGTGAGGGAATGTGGAGGCAAAACACGATGTGCTACCATCCGTCTAGGAGACGTTGAAATATAAGTTCTTATAAAGCTTTTCCACGATAAAAGTTGCTGAATAATTAAAGAAAAAGTGAAGTTTAGAAGAAGTCCACGTTTCTTGAAAAATTGCGCTCGAATCATTGTTTTGGCTGCTGCAAGTCAGATAGTGTAAAATGCAACATCTGCAGAATGCAATTAATTTTTCAACAAATGTTACGGTAACAAGGACAGAGCGACTATAAGCGGCTTACTGTCTGCCTAGCGCCCCTAAAGAATAACACTGGCCCTGCGTGCTGATAGGGAAGGCAAGCAACTCTCGCGTCGTCCAACTGCTAGCAAATCAAATCAGATAATCGATGCCGTGTGTGCGTGGCTACGGTAGCGCGGTGGTCGTGGTGATATGACGGGGTGACGCTAGAAGGAGGGGATAATAGGATAGGCAGCGTATTAGCTTCGTCAATCTGTTGCCACATAAGCGCGGTGACTCAGCGCAAACGGCATTATAGGTGGGTTTTCACGCCTATTTGAAGCCGAAGACGTTTCAGAGGTCTGGAAAGATCGGATTCAGAAGTCGTTAGAAGATACCCGATCGATCATTCGAAGTATGAGGCAGTTCTTCGAAGTTGATGCAAACGAGGTGTGCGCGCCGGCGTCGAGCCACGGCCGGTGGGCGTGGTGCATCGCCGAGCCGAACCAATCATGGAGCGCGCACTACTGTAAACTCTGGTGGATCATGAAAAACCAGTCGGACTGGCAGCCGTTAAACAACGTTAAGCAACGGTTTCAGTCTCTGAAGCGCTATCATCAATCCCTCGGGAAAGTCTCCACATGGAGCAGATGGTCGTGGGATTTCACCAAAGTCTTCTGGCTCTGTTGACCTCATTATCTCACCTACTACTAGGTAAGGAGTCCAGTAATTACTGCACGAAGAAATGGTTTTATTGCTCAAACAATTAAAATCTTAATTATTGGCATTAGACCGTGATGCTGTAAAATTCGGCAATTACGACGCGGCAAGTTCGCTACGGCCTCCGACTCCGATTTACGATCACAATCGAGGGTGTCCGCTGTGATCACGTTCAAATAATGAGCAGTGCAAATCTGATGACTCCATTAGGCTGGCTGAATAGGCTAAGAAGCCAAATTTTGATTAGCACGCTACTTGAGATTCTTATTAACAACTTTATTGTTTAATTTATAATAAAATTTTTCGTTCACTGAAAAAAATAGGCAGTAAGAAACAAAGAATCTATGCGTGCGTTCAGCGCTTTTATTGGCTCAATAGATAGCAAAAAAACGTTGGATAAAAAAATTTTAAGCAGTATTATGTACCAATAAGTTAAGGGAAAAACTTAGCAAACAAGTTAATTACTTGAGGAATTCTTTGTCGCAATGCCTGCTGTGATTTCTATAGAAAAAATATAGCTATAAATGCTTCTATATAAACGTTCTATCGTCCTATCTCTTATTGTAATGTTTACCTGCTATTTGTAAAGTTTATAAGGTTTTTCTTAAAGCTTGAGGCTCTTCCTAAAGATGGTTCCATTTTGCGGCATCTTAGATAATAATTGCTAGAGGTCAAAATGCCGTAGTACTACAACTTAATGAATACTTATGAAATAAAGAGCTAACTTAAATAAGCCATAATAATGGTCAAAACACATAAATGAGTCTACTTAATTGTAAAATTCGTTAGTTACCCTTTATGTAATTAATTATTTAGTTATTTACCTATAAACACATAAACCCAGTTGAGAAGAAAATAAAGATTTAACCATTTTTAGAAGCTGTAGGACGACAATATTAAACCAGAATTAACTGTACGCCACTGTCCTCTTCAGCTCCTCTGAGTCCTCAACAGAGCAGCAAAGTTCACCAAAGATTATGACCGAATTAAAAAATATATGATTACAGAAGGAAGACTTTAATTTTTCAATGTGATTTCTCATAAACTGAAAGGTCGGCAAATGCCCACATTACGAATGAAAATAACAAATCGGCAAAATAAATATTCGAAAGAGGCAAGAAAATAATGGGTGAAGCGCTAGCTTGCCTGTCTTTCAGCTTGAAATTTCTTGAACAAACTTCTTTTAAGCCTAAACAGAAATTCGGAGGTTTCTTGAGAGCGAGTTTTCATCACCAGCTGAGGAACCACGTTTAGGACGACAGAGCAAAAAGACAGGCATTAAAAATTAACAGTTTAAGCTAAATTTGTTATTTACATATAAAATACTTAGGGAAGTGGTTGGAGTTTTATTTTTTAAATGTTGCATATGCAGTGAAGGAGATGATCGTTTGTGCTCATAGAATGTGTAAAATTACAAACGAATATGTCTTCAACTGCTAAAATTGCTAACGTCGAAACCAAGTCATACTCGATTTTTTTGTCGGTCTAAATATTCATGAGGAGACTTAGAAAATTTCATTTCGCTTTTGAAACTAGGACGAAAAGAGTAGGTACAAGCTATTGTCGACTTCTTACTCTTTTGACCAAGCTAAGCATTGGGTTTCGACAGAATACTAAATGGACGGTAACTTGTTGATCAGCTCGATTTTTGTAAACAATAAGATTAAACTAGGCAAATGCTGCAGCTAAATAAGCACTTTCAAAAGTTGAAGACATTTTACAAATGCTGCGCTTTCCAACTTCTTAAGGATTCAGCGGAATTTTTCCCTTCCTTTCCAACGCTTTGCAGCCATTTCCCTAAAGTGAAAGGCTAGATAGCACTGTAAAGTCCATAGATACGTGAGAAAGTATGCCCTCCTAAGATCGATAGCGATCGATAACAGTGAACTTCAATAGCTGACAGTGAACATGCATATGGGAATAGGGAGGTGTGAATGCGTCTAGGGAGAGATGCAGTTCCGGTTGGTGCTGCGTGCAGTCCCATAAATGCGTATCTAATCATTCACTTCCTCACCTCGGAGAGGTAACGAGGTCCTATGTATCTACAACGCTGAGCACCGTGATTGCCTAAGCCAAGGTCAGCTCCGTCGCACAGTGGAAAAAGCTGAACGGCCACACGAAGTTCAGTGCCGCGTTCGGAAAGTTGATCAGCAGCGACAGGAATAAGTGTGGATGTCGAAGTGAGTGTGGTGGAGCAGTCGTTCGGTCGAATGTCTCGTGGCACTTTGGCCGTCAGCCTGGCGAGGTGCCACGTCCTCAGGTGCTCCACCTCATCGTCTTATCGCTGGCTGCTATCTGCAGGTGAACTGCATGCCTTCAAGGTATATCCGGCGCTAACTAGCACCGTCGGCTACTGAGATTTCACCACCACTCGTAAATCGCCACCGGAATAGTCTCACTTTAATCACTTGCCACGACCTACAGCAACTGGGACCGTAGTAGGGCATCGTATTTGGCATTACAGTAATCAACTCATGCATCAACTCCCAAACAGGCCTAAAATTTAGGAAGGGTAAGTTCTGAAACCTGCCAGCTATTAATCAGCTCGCCTTTGAAGCATTCCATGCGTGATGTAAAAATTTTGAGAAGAAAATGGTTTCGCTTGAAAAAATGATCTGCGATTCTAAAGACCATGGTGATTTTGTTATAAATCATCAGTTAATGTCCTTCGATGCGTTGTAAAATTCTAACTAAATTCAAAACTTATGTGGCATGCTTTTAAAGTCATTAGAAGTTAGTGAAAGCCGACGCAAAGACTAGGAGGCGTGAGCACGGGTAAAAAAAGTCGGAGTTGAATAATTTATATTTTCGTGAGTTGTTCTGCTTATTTACATTTTAATTTACTTGTTACTAGTTTTGTACAACTACTAACATTCAAGTGTATTTTATTTCTCCGAAATTTCGCGCTGGAACTGGAAACCTCGCCGTGTCTCTTTCGGACAATTGAAAATTACAAAAAAATGCTTAGAATGCACCATTTTTTTGCAATACCTTGAAAAATTAGTAACAACTGTGCGAAGACTGAATTTCATAACATACAACGTTAAGATTTAACGAAATTTTGCACTAGAATTAATTTTTCTCTCTATGTGAATGAATCCAAAGATCCATGAAATTCCGAACCAAAATCAGGACTTTTAATTTTAGTTCAGAATTTCAATTAATTAGTGAAGCTCAGCTAAATATTTCAATTAGTTTTTAAAACAAGTTACAGTATAATTTACTGCAGTTTACAACAGCGATGTTGGTTTATACATGCGACATTTACAAATGTTATTTTTAAAATTTTATCTTAATATTCTTAGCCGACATAAGTACTTAAAAGGCTTGTTATTTCGAGAAATTAGGAAACTGCCTATTGTCAAGGGAGATTCAGTGCTGCACATTTGAAAGAATGGACTTTATAATCTATTTATATTCCCATTCCTATAAAAAGGGATATTATCAATCAACGAAGATATGTGGTGCATACACTCCAGTAGTGGGTAAAACTTCAGTGCAAAAACAAAGTTGATAAAATATATAAAATAAATATCACAGTAGGAAATACTAAAGCACACTTTGAAAAAATCAGTTTTATTTTGTTCATTTAGGATTTCCTCCACATTATTTTACAGCACTATTTAAAATCTAGCTGCACGTGGCGCAATAGGTTGAAAACCAGTACATATTTCCGGCGGCATCACGAATCGATCATAGTTCATTACACTCCGAGACAAACCGAACCATTCATCCCTCAAAATCTGTTCGGTATTTTCTAGAGAGGTTAAAACTGCTGAGTTTTTAATCATCAGGCCACGAAAAGCAATTGTTTAGGCCAAGCGCGCATTCAGTTAGCCCTACGACTGCCCGTAGATGTACAATGCATGGCGCATCCCGAAAAGAATTGAGTAACGTCGTCCTCTATCCTTTTGCCTACTTTATAAAAGTCATTTTACACAAGAGGCCTAAAAAACGCTTGCACCATTGCAATGTTTATGAAAATCGTATTTTCGGCTATACAAGCGTTTTTCAAATCCAACAAAGGAGGTGGCTATCACCAATGCTGCTTTTTTGCTTTGTTTTTAGCATTAATATAACTTGTTACTTGCGCTATTTAGTTGAAATACAAAATTTAGTGTGCTCTGCTCAAGTAATTCGTATTAACCGCTGTCGTAGATAGCTAGCATAAACAACCACTTCAAAGACTTTTTGCATCAATTTTTTAGATGTCGATTTAGCATTTTGGTATTTCAGAGCCTTTTCTGTTATCTCATGCTAAGTAAGCAGAAAAATTTTGAACCTATCGGTTTAAGGATAAGGGATAAAAGACGGCTTTACCTAATCTTTTTCGTGTTGCGCCGCGCATTCTACTTCTACTGGATGTCGTGGTTGCAATTTTATATGCGTATTTGGATATACTATAACTTGAGGTGGAGGTGGACAGCCGATGAACAAGTCAGCGCTATATCCTTCCCAGACAAACTTGATACCAATTCATTGACCCTGGAGAGATAGAAAGCTTGGTTGACCTGAGAAGTAAATTCGATCCAAGAATCTGGTATCAAGTGCACTCGACAGCCGGCACCTCCTCCGACTGCGCTATGCGCGCCCCAATCAGTCGTTATAGGATGGAAGGAGTAAGTGCCTACAGTAAAGAGCGCAGACGTGTCAATGTTCTTAGCTAATTGACTAATTTACAAACATAAACAAGCAAATAAATAAATTTATTTGTTTATTTGCTTTTCTGAGTTTATCATAATGTGAACCACAATTTGATTTCATTTAAAATTTTCTTAAACATTCTTTTCACCCCTAAAAAAATATTTTTGCCCCTAAAAAATTTTCACCTCTAAAAAATAAAATTCGAAAAGAAAACGATTGGCCTGTAAGAGTAAATAATATTGAATAGATAAATGCGTTAATGATTCCTAGGTCAATGTGTTAAAATCCCTTCAATTTTATAAATTTTCGCTGAAGTTGTTCTGAATTTGCAAACAGTCCTTCAGAAAGTCTACGAGCGTAACACGGCGAAGGGATTCTTGTACAGAGTCGGAAGAATTCTGGTTACTTGTACGGGTTGACCGTATGAGTTTCGCCTACAGAGTAAGAGGATTAGGTTAGTTATTCCGAATTCGCGTCCGACACGGTAGAACACGTGATGTACCCATAACTATGTACTTATCTCTATCAAGGACAATGATTGATAGTGTCAGGAGATGGAATGCGAAAGAATCAGCGCGTAAGTACATATAGGGAGGAGCAGAAGCTCGTGAGATATGGAGACGAACGGGAAAATTTAGATCTTCAGAGCAATGAGCAGAGAATGAGCTGTAGCTGAGGACTTCAGAGCCACGAGAAATCCCTGGAGAATCTTCGGAGCCGTTCTCCAACAGAGCGATGTCCAGAAGTGAATCGGTCAGCTTGTCGGAGAAGTTTACCAACGACTCACGTAAATGACGGCGACAACGACAACGACGACGTGCGCCGATTCTGGAGCGATGATGACGATGATGCGATGCGCTGTGCAACAACACCAACCGTGACGGTGAAGAGCCACCGAACACGGGCCGGCCGGCTGCTGCGGTGGTCGTCACACTCATGAAATTCTATCAACTTATGCAAATCTCGACGAGGTACAGTGTGCCTCCATGCACAAGGTTGACTGACTGGACGGCGGCTGACTGACTGATCGCGCCGCACACTCGCACATGAACATTGAAATTCGGTCTGATTTGGAGGGCCCCACCACCCGTCTGACGATAGGGGGACCATTCGTTGGTGGAAGAGCAAAAGTGAACCGCTGGCCACTTAAGGCCGCCGGTTATTACGACGACGACGACGACGACGACGACATCTGTCGGCCACGGTGACAAACTCCCATCTCATGATCATCGTGGATAACAACAGGAAGCAAGCATTAGGAGAGGAAGTCTCACTGAAAACACTTCGCCCATAAACAGAACGCGTCATCGATTAAGGCGGCTTGTCATCTCAGAATCTCAAATGGAGACGATGGATGGATGCTGACCTTGAAACGTCCTTGAAATAATTCAAAATTGAAGCATACATGCATGACACGGCAGTCACAACCTTTTCTACGAAGTTAAACAAATAATCAATGCCTCCAGTTAAACTATTTGGCAAAACTAAGAGAATTTTGCTATGCAGCTGCTGAAGCAATGATTTTTTTATGAATTCTTTGACGGTGTGAAATTCTATTTCGTCATCGCTAATGGTTGTTGAGAGGTTACGGGAGGGGCAGAGGCGGTGTGATAAGACCACAACATGGACATGGAGACGGCGTCGAACTGATTTCTCAAATATTTGTGTCATTTATCACTGTTTGTGTTGGCTGAGCTTCAAAAAAAATTAGATCGAGTGCTTAGCTTGCACAGTGAGCGTTGCCATTTTCACGTAAAACTAGACATTTTTTTAAAAATCAAATAAGAAGAATTTGAAATACAATGAACTCATTCGAAATCAAAGCAGAAGTCTTTCAAATTAAGCTAAACATTTATTTACGTTGAGTGAACCAGTAAAAATGTAAGTATTCAAGCTATTGTTAGCTATGCTTAAACTCGGATAGGCTAAGAGATTTTTATACATTCCTATAACCTTTTTTCAGCTTCTAGCCCTATATAAATTACTTAGTATACGCACATTGCTACGGTGGTTGCCAGAAAGTCAGTGTAGCTAGATGGTATTTACTAAGTTGGAGAGGTTTTTAATTTTATAATATAATTTAACGTTCATTTTGCTGTTGTTTTAACGGCTATTTTGTTTGTTTAAAGATTTCGTTGACGTAGTAGCGCACCCTCAAGCGCATTTGAATGAACAAATAAATAAATAAATAAATAAATAAATAAAGTTTTCGATTAAGAAATTTTTAATAGCGATTTTGAATCCAAACAGCTCTCTTTATTCCCCTTCCTATGCGCCAAAAAAGCAAACGAGTTTCGTTGTGTTATACGAAACCAAGCACTTTTTTCAGAAAAGGATAAAGGACAGGTTATGCAACGTTGTTTGGGATGCGCCACGCATTGTACATATGTCTAACGGCCATCGTGGAAGCAAGTTGAATGAGCATTTGCCTTTCACAACAATGAATTGCGATGAGCCAGCCGATAGAAAAGTCAGTATTTTATCGATTCTAGACAAGCTCAGTACTAGTTCACCAATCTTTGAGGGATGGGAGGATTGGTTGGCCTGGGCGGAGCCTAAACCAAGAACTTGAAATTGAGCTGCACGTAGTAACCGGAGCCTCCTACTGCGCTAGCACTCGCTGAGTACGTTGTGATTTTCATAGAATTAACAACGAACGTTTCGTTAAGGAGATGCTGTGTAAAAATCAGCGGCAGAGCGATTTACGAAGAAAAAATAACGCGCCATTTTTCACTACGCACCTTCACGTACACAGAATGAATCAGATGAAAATCTCATCGTGCTAGGAATTTACAGTTTATTCGAATGTTATGCTGGAACTTTTTTGCTTTTATTAAATTACAGGCCTGTTAATTTATTTAACGTACAGTTTAAAAAAAAGAAAAAATTGAAAAACTTATGAAGCCGAAAGAGCAAGATTTTCATAAACATTAAGGTTCGTTCGTCGCTTCCATCTTCTCTGCAAGATGTCGCTTCGTAATATTTAGAAAAGACTACAATCTAAAATTTAAAAATTGTAAGCAACTAATTTTAACTCTAACAACTGACTTTAAATTTTCAATTTTTTTAATGTCAAGGGGCTGCCTCGTCTTGCCTCGCCTTTCTTACAGTAGTGGCACTCCTAAGGAACACGGATGTGCCCTTTGGCTTCTTCAGTCTTCAACAGCAGTATAACATCTGAAAAACAGGTTTGGAATCCGCATCTGTTCCAGAACCATCTCTATACGCTTCTTCATCTACACCTCCACTTAAGTCACTGCTGAGTCAGAAAAAAGTCACTAGTCCGGTCTGTTACGGCAGTTTCGAGCCACGAAGGTCTCGTACTGGGCGTGTGTCACATCTCAGTTATCAGCATGATGGCAGCGTTATCAGACGGCGATAAATCAAACTAGCACCATCCCCTTCGCAGCCAAAACAGAAGGCTGCATCGGGGGCCATAACCACACAACGCGAAGCACTGAATATGGCTCAGCGCTGATTCAGGCGAGAGTTGTGGGATCTATCCCACTGCGGGGGGAGGGGCTTCAGTCATTTTAATAACGACGGTAAAATTGAAATTGACCAAACCATGGCGGCTACACACTGCCATACTGGGAATAGGTGGCATAGCTTGAGAACCTATACTAGATACTAAATACTAGAGAATATAAATAATACAATAAATATTGGGTTGATCGAAAAGTCTTGCAACACTTGATGCTACTGCCTGTTAAATTTGTTAAAGCTCTTACAGTATTGATCTTGTGTGGTGACGTCACAGTACATTCTCGAAGCTTCCTCAAGCATACTACAGGGTGCGCCAAAATTATGGCGACAAGGTTTTCAATTCGCCGAGAGAGGAAATGCGGTACTTTCGAGAAACCAACGATGAGATAATGTTTATCAGTCTATTGTAAACTATACGTAACATTGAGCTTCGAAGATATCTCCATCGGCATCGATATAGACTTTGAGGCGCTTCGGGAAGGCATCGACGGCGGCACGCAAGTAAGGCGCGTTGAGCTCATCCCACGCCTTTCTTCAAAGGACCCACGGGGCGGTGAGGTTTCCCGCAGGCTTTGGCTTCCAGAGCTGGCCAGACCGTGTAATCCATTAGATTCAAATCCGGAGAGTTGGCTGGTCACTCGTGGAAGCTGATGAATGGCGGAAAGTTGCCTTGGCACCAGTCTTGTAGCATTCTTGCTCTGTGAGCTGGAACTCCTTCCTGTTTGAAGGTCCAGGAGGGTGCACGTGGGTCTTCTTGTAGGCCTTAAGTCCAAGTTTACGGAAGATTCTTCTCAACGACGTTTCCATGATGCCCATTTTCCCGACAACCGGCGGACCGAGCGCGCCGGCTTCCTGCGAATTCGTTCACGTACCCTCCTAATGTTGTCCGTAGTTGTAACAGATAAGTGTCTTTCCCGTCCGGATCTATCACATTCGGTTCCCAGGTTTTCTTAGCGCTGATGGACCTATTCAGAATACTCTGATGAACTCCAAGACGGTGGTGAATGTAGCGTGCCGAGAAGCCTTGACAGCAAAGCTCAACGATTTAAGAACGGTGGCACGAACGCTTCACTATCTTGAAAAACGACTTATTGTTATGTTTGACTGAGGTAAGCATAAACTAGTTGACTCAATAAAAACAATAAGAGCACGAAAAAAAGCAGACGCTGCGAATAAAAGGTCAAATTGTTTGCGCATGTGCTGTCGCCATAATTTTGGCGCACCCTGTATATAAGGCCTCGTCGAGTACGAATACAGCAACAATGTCAAGGATAAGCAGCAGCATCCTACGACCTATCGTCTACTACGAATTTCTGCAAGGCCATTCCGCAAGGACTGCAGCCTCCAACATCTGCGCTGCATTCGAGAAGGAAGTCATTCACTATTCCACAGTGGCCCCTTGGTATCAGCGCTTCAAGGCTGGAGATATCTCTCTCGAAGATCGACCTCGTTCAGGACGCCCCTCTGTTGGACTCAGAAGGCATGCTCTACTGGGAGTTGCTGGACAGTGAGACCACAGTCACAGCATTTGTCTACGCTATCCAACTCCAGAACTTGGCCGACACCATGCGCTAAAAACGTCCAGAACGGGGAAATATCTACCTGCTGCACGACAGCAAGCGTCCACATGTCGCAAAAGTGAGTCGCGAGAAAATCCAGGAGTTAGGCTGGGAAGCGCTGCCCCATTCACCGTACTTCCCAGACCTTGCTCCTTCTGACTACCACCTGTTCAGAGCTCTGAAGCAGCATCTTCGAGGCAGAGAGTTCGATGATCGACGTCAACTGAAATTGGAGGTTTCTGAATTCTTTTCCTTACAGCCCTCATAATTTTGGCGGAAAGGAATTGAAAGGCTGCCTGAAGGATGGAGCAGGATCTTAGGCTTGGATGGGGAATATATCGTGGACCGAGTTTTTGTTTAAGCGAATAGGGACAAGTTTGAATATTGTTGTGCTAGTGTTGCAAGACTTTTCGATCAACCTAATATAAAGCTATACTATAATCCTACTATATATAAAGTAGTGTGTATGCGGTGTGCTTCTGTCCTTCCTTCCGTTCATCACAAATGGAATGGGGGACTGCGTCTTGGCGATACTCAACGATTAATGGCGACCCGATACTTCAGCCCTAGGAGTAATCGAGGCCGCTGAACACGAATCTGAAGCTCGCTTTTGAATTATCGTTCACCACCAATCGATATTGATCAAATTATCCATTTTTGTGGATGTCGTTCATTTTTTTCTGTTTTTCCCTAACTTGCTGCAATCGACGTAGTTAAGATGTTCTTCCTGCGGAAAACATGACACAGGTTGCAGCTAAAATTGATGATGAGAAGTTACTACTACGGCGAAGCCGTCGAGAAAACGTCAGTGCCGTTTTAACGGCTGATAATAATATACAATGTTAGAGAATATTATAGAAATATATAATAGAATATAATTCTAGAGAACCATTCTGTACAATTTCCTACCGAGGACAAGCCAATCTGGTTATGTCTGCTTCGCTTTTTCTAGCAGTGCGTGGTTCAGCACGAAAAATGCAATGGGTGAAAACTATTAGGTTGGTCAGAAAGTCCTGAGCCGTTTTTATGAGGGTTCGAGCATTCTCTATTATGATCGGTAGCCATGATCTACCATGTTGTGGTTGTAGATCATTCTCGAAACCTTTCGTGATACGACCTATGCAATAGGAGAAAGGCTGTGGCGACTAATATTGTTGATTATATTGTTGAGTAAGCCATTGTGTGCTAAATAAAAAAACAAAGACAAAAGAATTTCAAACGGCTCAAGACTTTGGAGGCAGCCTAATATAATATGTTTAAGGTTATAATAGAAGATCTATCAGTTTCTCGCTTATATATACCATTTTCACTTCGAATTGGACACTTTTCAAATCAAATTGAACACTTTTTATATCAAATTGGACAGAGGAAGGCGGCTACTTTTTGCTGCCAAAACAGAGATTGCGCCATACCCTCGTCCGAAACCTCGTGATTTTTATACGATTGATAGCTAATTTTCGTTTACATGCAGTCCCACACCTGCAAGCGGTACAACATAAACAATTGTAAAAAACACACATATCCTAACCGTCTTGCTGCATGTAAGCAGTATTCGCACTATCAATCAAGTAAACATAGTGACTTGCTTTTCGAGTGCATGACGCGATCCAGTCTTTTAAAGCAACAAATGTTTGCTGCATTGCTACATTTTAAGACAAAATTCAGTTCATTTATTTATTTATTCTTAAAAAAAACTTTTGTAAAATTATTATATTACTCAACTTAGGGCAGGTGAACTAAAAAATTTGAAAGAAAGTTATTTCAAAATTTCCTTAAATAAAAAATTATTCACACCATCTTAATGAGTCTGTAGTTTAACCTGCCTAAAAGTCGTTTCGATTTGGAAGAGTTCGCTTTGATTTCCACAGTCTTAAACTAACTTAGATGAGTGTCCAATTTGACGTAAAAAGTGTCCAGTTTGATTTGAAAAACGTCCGGTTTGGTTTGAAAAGTGTCAAGTTTGATTTTAGAAGTGTCCAATTCTGCGTGAAAATGACATATTATATTTTATCTATGCAGACTTGATGACCTACCACAAATTTCCATCCAGTGATGATCGATTAATGTAAACGGTTAGTGTAAGACTTTGACTAAATGTAGCCAACTAAAGAGCAAAATATAGTGAACAATCACAGGGATTTGAAGTATGATCAAGCTTGCATTTCTGGCACAATTTGGAAACACCAACAATACCATTACCTTTATGAAAGTTGCCCCGTGTATTTTATATCCTGCTTTCTTCCCAGACTTGTCAAAAACATTCGACTCATTTTTGATACAAATTGTGTAGTAAAATATTTTGTGAAAAACCTCCTTTCTTTTGAAATGAATCCAAGAAGGAACTAGCAGCGGTCATAACTTTCTTCATACGCAATGGATTCCTCGAGGTAAGCACCGTTCAAATCAGCACATCCTTTCCACTAGTTGAATAATTCCATCAGCGAAGAAATTGGTGGTCGAGATGCAACAAATTCTAGAAAGGCTGTTTTTGCGTGGCCCTGATCTGCGAAGGTTCGACCAGCGAAGAAGTCCTGAAAGTGCTTAGAAAGGTGGTATTCGGTTGATGCAAGGTCCGATGAGTTTGGCGGGGGAGGCAGAACTTCAACTCCCAGTTCGTTTTGTTTTCTAATGGCGACCGCGAGACGTGTGGGTGGTCGTTGTCAAGCAGAGAAACGGGACCTCTTCTGCTGACCAGTGCCGGCTGCAGGCTTGATTCACCCAATTTTCAGTGCATCTCGTCGATTTCGTCACAGTAGGACACTGTTGTGATGGTTCGGCCTGATTCGAGAAGGGTGTGGTGAATCAAGCCAGCCGCCGACCACCACGTTGTCATCATCGCCTTTTTCTGTCGGGATTTCGGCTTAGGGAAGTGCTTGGGGTGGGGATGGATTCGTCGACATCAACTACTGTTCTGATCGTGTCTTCGGTTATCGTACAGAACCACTTTTCATTGCATTGACGACTGTTCCAAAAACAGGTCGTTTTGATTTTGGAGAGGCAAAGAAGAACAAATTTCCAAACGTGACCACTTCTGAATCACTCAAATCATGGGGCACCCACTTCTCTAGCCTTTCCACCTTCCCGAGGCGTTTCGACCCATTTGTAACAGCAGTTTTACTGACTCCTAGACTTTTCGCAATCTCACGGACTGTTTGCGA
The DNA here is from genome assembly GCA_947396885.1 of Heligmosomoides polygyrus polygyrus. Lineage (NCBI taxonomy): Eukaryota > Metazoa > Nematoda > Chromadorea > Rhabditida > Heligmosomidae > Heligmosomoides > Heligmosomoides polygyrus. The sequence continues at coordinate 88,611,941 of OX377206.1, forward strand.
TGAATTAGCTTCCACGAAGGCCTTCAAATCGTCGTCCTGGATTGCTGTTGGCTTGCGGCCGGTGCACCTTCAAGGCTGAAATCTCCAGAAGGAACTCGCGTCTATATTTAGTCTTAGATGAAGTTTATCACCCACTTTAGGCTGCTTTTTCAAGTAACCCGACTCCAAAGTATCAGGTTGTCCCATAAGTCCCACCGTTTTTTCAACGATTCACTGCAGATTTCGCCGGCAGTCTCTTGCATAGCGCTGCAAAGCTTTCGAAAGAAAATGAATAGCTCTATCAGGGCGTGTATTGCATTTCTTTTTTCATCATGAGTTTTGTCAATTTTTAGGTCGTTGAAGTGAAAAGTGAAAAAGTAGCCATTTGCGCAGTTGTTTTCTCCGCTTAGGTTTGTAATTTTTTGCACAGTTTTTTATAGCATTTGGAAGACAATGTTTTGTGCTACAAGAATTTGTGTTGGTCCTATTTTCTCACTTGTCCTTTATTGACTTTTAGGTCTCCAAATTGGGAATTCCTACTTTTCCGCCCGAATTTTTACCAAAACTCCGGTTCTGTGGTTGAACTTTTTTGCTTGGCCGTTTGGAAGAGGATGTCCTGCTCAGTAAGAATTTGTGTCGCGTTTATTGGTTCACGCTGATTTCTGTCGAATATCAACAACTGAAGAAGGAGAAGGGGTTGTTGGTGAAGACGATTTTTCTTTTTTTGGCATTTTGTTGATATTCAGTAGAAATCTATAAACGCAACACAAGTTCTTATAGAGCAAGACATTTTCTTGCGAATGACATATAACACCAACCCAAAAAGTCCAACCACAGAGCAGGTGCTGTCGGCAGAAATAACCATCCTCCTTCGGACGTCCCTATTTGATGGCCTAAAAATCAATAAAGGACAAGTGAGAAAATAGGACCAACACACATTCTTGTAGTACAGAACATTGTCTTCCAAACGCTATAAAAAACTGTGCAAAAAATTACAAACCTAAGCGGAGAGAACAAGTGCGCAAATGGCTGCTTTTTCACTTTTTCACTTTTCACTTCAACAACCCAAAAATTGACAAAACTCATGATGAAAAAAAAATGCAACACACGATCTGATAGATCAATTCATTTTTTTTTTCGAAAGCTATGCAGCGCTATGCAAGAGACCGCCGGCGAAATCTGCAGTGAATCGTTGAAAAAAAAAACGGCGGGGACTTATGGGACAACCTAACATGACCGTTCAGCTTGCTCCACTGCCCGCACTGGTCTCGCACCCTCTCAGGAATGTGGTCAAAAAAACAAAAACAAAAAACGAATTCGCGTCTATATTTAGCCTTAGATGAAGTTTATCACCCCCTTAAGGCTGCACTTTCAAGCAACCCGACTAAGAGGTTTTTTAATAGAATCAATTTTATTGCGCGGAAAAGAAACTATCCAGAAGAAATCTTCTCGAACCACTGTTTCATCGTCTTTTCTTCAACCCTATTCGACCCCCACACATGGTCAATTTGCCGAGCCGTTTGACGGCGGATTGGCCCAGTTTGAAATTGAATTAAAATATCGTTCGGAATTGCTCTTTCGACATTATTGTTCAATAAGTCTTCGAAGAAACACGGTTATTAAGCATAGGGGAGACATCAAATTATTCAGTATGTAGGGTGAAATCTTCCGTACTAGAGTTTACATAAAATGTGAAGAAAGTTGAATATTGATCCAGTAATAAATGAGCGAAAAGCAGTTGCACAAAAACCGCCAAAACATTCCTACAACCTAATACAGAGTGCGCCAAAATTACGGCGACAGCATATGCTGGAACACTTTGACCCCCTATTCGGAGCGACCGCTTTTTTCTGTTCTTTTATTGTTTTTAAAAACTTTTTTATGCTTATCCCAATCAAGCACTAAAATAAATTGTTTTTGAGGATTGTAAATGTTCGTGCCACTGTGCTCCAATCGTTGCCGTCTCGGCTTCTCGGTACGCGATATTCACCATCGTCTTGAAGTTCATCGAAGAGTTATATATAGATCCATCAGACGCTAGGAAGATTTGGGAACTGAGGATGATAGAACCGGATGAGGAAGAGACGTATCTGTGACAACTACGGACATCAGGAAGGTACGTGAACGAATTCGCAGGAACCCGGCGCGCTTCGTCCGCCGGATGTCGCGAGAAATGGACATCAAGGAGTGGTCGTTGAGAAGAATCTTTCGTAACCTGGATCTTATGACCTACAAGAAGACCGCCTGCCAAAAATTGACTACAGTCCGCTTACTCACAGAGTAAACTTGCGTGCCACCGTCGATGAACTCCCGAAGCGCCTCAAAGCCTGTATCGACGCCGATGGAGATATCTTCGAATCTCAATGTTGTGTATAGTTTACAACACACCGTTAAACATTCTCGCATCGTTGGTTTCTTGAAAGTGGTGCATTTTCGCTCTCGGCGATTTAAATACCTTGTCGCCATAATTTTGGTGCTCCCTGTAATATGACCGAAGCTGTCAGCCCTTTCTCTTTGACAAAATTTCATCACCTTATTTTATTTGTCCCAAGATCGTATTCCTCCAGAATCCCAGTTCTTTGCGGAATTTGATGTCTTCCCAAGGCTGCGCATCAAGGCCACGTCGTCTCCTGTCCGGCCGAATATCCGATCAAAAGAGTGTATGTACGGCGATTTTCATCGTCCATCCCCCAAATACTCGCCAGCGCTTAGTGTTGTGTTAGGTGTTCAAACAGTGGCCTAATCATCTCCCCATATTATTTGCCTGACCCCATCATCGTCGTCGGCATAGAGCTCGTAGCCGGAGAGTAGCCAGCCAGCCAGTCAGTCAGCCAGCCGCAGAACGGTCAGAAATTCGCCGCACTACAACAATGCGGCTGCCGTGTTCGGCGCTGTTGTTTTCCACATGTAGTAAGTGCTTGCTCTACAGTATACTGTACCTTATACTGTAAACTACTGTAAATACATTACTCTATTTGCTATTTACTTATCGACTATCTAAAGGCACTGTAGACTAATCTAATTCTTCATTAATACATATATCAAATTTCAGTCCAGGATCTTTTCAGACGGTAGTATTAGAATTTATTTCTTTTATTTTTTATTTTTATACTTAGTTCTAGATGCTGTGCTGTAAAAGTCACGTTCATTTTGATTGTACATGTAAATTGAAGTGTGAATTGAAACCAAAGTACCGATCTTTGTCCTTATCTTTGAAAGCAAATCGTGATGTATGGAGTCTAGTATAGAGGGCACTCCGAACAAAAAAAAATCATCGAATTTTGTCCAAAAAGTGCAGAATCAATGTACTGGGCGGCCCATACTTTGACGAAGGCCATATTGCTTCCTTGCCTTCTTCTTCTTCTTCCTTTTCTTTTTCTTCTTCTTCTCATTTTCTTCTTCTTCTTCAGCGTCTGTCCCTCTTCTCTTTATAGCGGGGTATCAGGGTGGACACCAGCAAACTTCAAGTCGATATATTGCTCTCCCGCCTTATAAAAATAAATTTTTTTGAACTCATTGAGAGCCCTCATAGTAAAGTCAATCATAGTAAAGTCACTCGCAAGATTCCTATTCACTGAGCCGGTACAGCTTGCCAGTTCATTCTCAATGGAGAAGAAGGAAGAAAACAGCTTGAACTGCCTAGTCTGCAAGCAGGAGAACAAGAAGTGACCTTCTGATGCTTTTGAAGTGATCAACGGTTAAACTGAGCTGAACCCGAGTGTTAACTTTTTTGTACCTAGTGCCTTCTAGAACTAAAGAAGCACAGAAAAGCAAGTGCTAAGCTGGAGGTTCTGGCTACTGGGTCACAGGCCCTTCAGAAAAGGTTTGTTAGTATTTTCGCTATTCAAACAGGCTGCGTAATAAGAACATGCTCTCTTTACCGCTTTTGCCTTAAAAGACTGATTTCGCTTCGAAGACACCTACAGGGTCTTCTGATGAGTTCATCCCTTATTTGGCCGCTATGCGAGCAGGAGGGGGCACTCCCTCGTAGTTGTGGATTTCTTCGAGTACGACACGGGTATGATATGTAGTACGTTGAAGTTTGTTTACCGTAGCCCACCTCAACTCTAGGACCGTTGAAACATGAAATCGTGAGAAAAATTAGCAAAATTTCGTCGGCACGACTGTGCATCCTCCTAACTCTCATTGCGCCCTCTTTTGCAGTCGGATTTCTGTTTTCTATACCATGTTGGGACTGTGTTGGAGTTTTCTTGCATTTTGTTTCACCTATTCTCGCCGTTGTGAAGACCTGACGCAGAAACGGTTATATTTAACCGCCCAAGTCCGACTTTCGATAAATCTTGGCATATCGAGTATACTATTCCAGCGTGCTTCTCTGAGCTGTTCACCAAGATTGTTAAACATGCTTTATATTTATATTTAAATAGCAAGGTACCCCATTTATCATAACTTGAAGTAGCACAATCTCAAGAGCGGCCAGGACCAGTTTTTTTTCCAGGTATCTTGCTCTCTGGGTAAAACCAAATTCTTTTAGTTTTTTGCCATTATTTTATACATGTGGTTCCATATGTTTAGGCTCCACCTATCTACAGTTTGAACATAAAAACGATGTAGTTACTGAAATTTCGATGAAATGTGCCTGCTTAAAATGACTCTTACTGCAACTCTCTCTCTGAAAATGAGCTAGTTGCTCAGTTGTTCCTAACAAAGTTTAACAGCACTGTTCTCACGCAGACTATAGCGCAGTTGTCCGGCTGTTTGTTCGTTTGTTTCCTTCATCGTTTTAATCATGGCCTTTAAAAGAACATGCAAATCAATCCTAGTCGGAGGGGGGAGGGGAACATCGCAAGGAAGCGAAGCAAACAATGTGGATCTCCTGGCTAAGACATTGATTGCTAAGAAAGGTTCTCTCGCAGGCCAGTTTACTGCAAAACTAGTGTGCTTTCAGTTTTGCCACCGTTGTCAAAGAGCGGATTGCCCTCCCCTCCACTAAGATAGATCCGAATAAGCTGCAATCGTAGAGCTTTCCCGTGACCTGCTCACAGGTCATCATGTTTTTTTACTATATTTTTTCTTACCCAAGACTTCAGTGAATCGCTGGGAGTGTAATTTTTGTGCACTTCGGTTCGTGTTCAAAATGACACGATCACAGAAGTTTTCCGCATTAGAATTATCAAAATTAGAATATTTTCGTTCAGGTCGATCGAGCTTCTACAGTTTTCTTGATACCATTCCTGAAAGCTTTTAGCATTTTTACCTTGCTTCTTGACTTGTCAGAAATAGGTGAAGTAAGCATATTCTTTCTTCTTTTTCCAGGGCTAATTTTAAGCAAAAATCGGCAGCAAAACCTGTTTCATTGATTAGAAATATAAGAAAAAATCAGAAGAATGTAGTAGTTTTTTATTTTTGTTCGCACAATGTGGCGCACTCAAAGGAAATGCCACTTGGACACGGCAAGTTGCAAAACAAATTCTGTTGAAAATAAAAAAAATAAAAGAAGCTAACAACGCAAATTAAACTAACTAACAATCTGTGCCATACACAATTCTCATTAAGAAGTGAGGACAGTAATTCATTTTAAGATAAACTCAATCAAGAACTGTATTGAAATCTGTAAAAAGTTTCAGTATTAGAAGACTGAGGGTTGATGGAGATTTGAAAGAGAACAACAACGAACTTCCAACATTGAAAGTGATGAGATTAGCTCTGGATATGTGTACATGTCCATTAAAATCTCTGAGTTTTCCCTCAACCGAGCAAGTCGTCATATGAGCTAAAAACGCGTTCAACCCGCTTCCATAAAATGTTCTTCAAGTAGAATGTGTGGCGCGTCACGGTAGGGGTCGAAGTTGCATCCGCTTTAGCATTTTATTTTCCCAGTTTTCTTCTATTTACGATTCATTTCTACAGCACTCATGATCTTCGTCAAAGAATTTACTATCTGATTTATTCATAAATAAAAAGTACATTAATGTGAAGAATTAAGGGATAAATGACGGTTTTTGGGGTGCGCCACGCATTCTACTTCTACCAGATTTCGTGAAGGCAATTTTAAATGCGTATTTGGATAAACAGTAGCATGAGGTGGAGGTGGCCGGCCGATGAACATGTCAGCAATCTATCCTTCTCCGACAAGTCTGGTACTAATTCATCAATATCGGAGGGATGGAAGGCTTGGCGGGAAATCTGAACCAAGAACCTGGAATCGGGTACACGCGACGGCCGGCACCTCCTCCGACTGCGCTACATACATGCGCTCAAAATACATTAGTGTAATAACGTTAATTGCAAAAGAATGAAAAGGAAAGAATTAGCTTGGTTTTTGCTTTTTAGAGGCCCTTATATGATGTCCAATCAGGGAAAGTGACTTTCATAGAGCCATAACTAGGGTGATCTCCCTGTAAAAGCAATATTTTGACTGATTTTATACGCGAGTTGTGTTTTTCATGAAGAAACTTGTTTAGTATTGCTGGTCGGCTCGACATCTGTTCCCCTGGGAGAAATTGGTGGTGCCTGTAACAGCAGTGCACCATCTACATGCACAGCTCCAAACTCCGTCTGCATCCAGAACATCTGCGAGTGCAGAAGATCATTTCGACTGGTGAACGGCACTTGCAGCAGAGGTAAGATCACCGACTCCCTTTTTCTTCATTGCATGATCCGTTTTTAGAGCTTTCTTCTCTTCCTAGGTAGGACACTGATTAATTTGTTATTACCTGGTTTTTTCAACCCTCTGTTTGGTCTGTTGAGGCACCCAGGAAGACTAAAATTTCGGACGCGAGACGGCGAGGCGTCATGAGAGCTACGGATATCGATTAGGCAGCGCAGGCAATCGATATTGGCAGTCATTCATGACGCCGCCACTCGGCCTCTGAACTCTGAACTGTAATCCCTACATTAGACAACACCTATTTTTGTATAGAAGTTATTATCGTTTCTTATTTCCTTATGAAAAAACCTTTGATCTTGCATTATAGCAGCGCACCCTATTTCGAGAAACTCCAGCTATTTAACGATAAAGGGTTAACAAAAAGGACGGCGTTAGCCAGTAGGGTTTGCGCCGTTCACGGGATGCGCTACAAACTCTACTTCTTCTGGATATCGTGGAGATAATTATTTGAATGTGTATCTGATCTATTATTTTATTTTTATTTATTTTATCTATGCAAAGATTTGGCTGGCTGGAAGATGGAAAAGTCTGTGTTTTATCCTTACTAGACGGTTCTGACTCCAATTCACCAACACGGGAGGGATTGAATGCTTGGTTGGCTTGGGCGGGAAATCCGAACCAAGAACATTGGATCGAAGCGCACGTACCAGCCGGCGCCTCCTCGGACTGCGCTACCACGGGCACTCCATAAACGTATTGTTGAATAATCCCTCGTGCCGACGGATCAAGTGGCTTTCGCGAAATCAGTGACGACTTGGTGCTCTTCAGCAACAGCGGACCACATTTGATAAAGGTGAGCTTCGTCAGACGAATTAAGCTGTTGGCCCAGAATTTGAACATTGTTCAAAAATTAGTTCGATCCTAAATGGGGCATTTGTTTTTGTTTAAATTTTTCGAAATTCGAAGTGAACAAAGCAATTACCGCATCTTGTCCATTATGAATCACGAAGGGGACGCAGCACACTAGATGCGTGCCTGGCGCAACCTCAGCTGATCTCTCACTTCAAAATGTTTTCGCTTCACGCGCTTAAGAATAGACTTGACAAGTTTTTTATGAATACTGTGGTAGGAAGTTGACGTGTGTTCTTTGCATTTTTTCAAGGAATGCGTAAACCTTTGGGAGAAGCTCCGCTTATAAAACTGTCTCAGCTTTATTTAATTTGTTTAATTTATTTTTATTTTTATTGTATTATGGGTTCATTTACATAAACATGGGTTTTATAGAAGTGCTATTCAACGTCATTAGATGTTTTGCCAGTTTTCCAATTTTACATGGAAATGAAGCGATAGGTTGGTGGTTTCGAATGGGGCGCAAAAGGTGACTCATAGCACCGCGTCAGCTGTTTCAAAAAAAGGTCGGAAATATTTGTGGCACTTTTCTGGTGAGGACTTCGCAAATTTTACAATTTACAGCTTCAGCAAGATAACTTCTCCTTCTGTACGCTTCTTTGTGGGTTGTGTTTTCAAATAGGCTTCAGAAGTGTTTGATCTGTGACTCTTGGGTGCAATCTTGAAATACATTTTTGGCATCTGGTTTCAGCGGAACGGCTAGCTTAAATTTTGAAAAAGGATTACGGCAAATGACGCGAAATGTAACCAAGTTTTGTAGCTTGGTTATCTATGCAGGAATTCAGGGAAACAACGAAGGTCTGGCTCCTTTCGCTTGAAAAATAGCATTGTTTTGAAAAATCTTGGAAGCAGTTCACATGGTGATGACAATTGACTGCGGAATAAAACTCGGAAGAACACGCTCCTCACTCGACATCGGCGCCGATTAATCCCTCTGTTCTTCTTTGCCTATTACATCCGGTTCAACCTCGCTTTTCTCATACATCACGCGGCATTTGTTCAGAGCATATTACAATTGCTGTCAAATCACTGCGGCCAGGTGACTGGCTTACCGCATCACCACCTCATGAAGTCTAAATTATTGCTTGGTCAGTGCTCCAGCGATTCTGTATTCTATCCAAAATTAACAGAATTCAATAGTTTCTCCTTCTTCTTGCTTCACTCCATTCCACATTCTCGTTTAGCTTCGATATTATCAAATGTACTATCGCTCGGTAGCTACAACAGAGAAGAAGTCGGAGGCGGCGTTTTTCCGTCTGAATTCAACTCCAGAAGATACGCCTCCAGAGCGAAACCCGCTTCAGGACTGCCTCCAGGTTTGTTCTGTCTTCTGCATTTTGATTCATTCATTTATTCATTCATGGCGTGAATACATGGGCACACACGTATAGCAGTGAGAAAAGTAGTTAAAGCTAAGAGGTATTAAATAGAAAACAGCACAACTCAAAACTAATACGAGAAGCTAGGGCAGAGGCTTGTGAAAATAACTACTATATAGTATCAGATCACCTAAGTTTCGCGGAAATATTGTGAAAAAAGCAAATTACCTATTCTACAACTTATTCAAAGTCCGAAATAACACCTCCTGGGTTACTTCTTCAAGTTTTTTTTTTCGACCTTACTATCTCATTGCCACATAGGAAGTTAGATACAGGGTGTCTTTAAAAGAATTATGCACTGTTTAAAAGATGATAACTTTGCTCACTGTGAAGATACTGAAGAAGTTAAGCATACATATGAAAGCTTAAGAAAATTGAAATTTTTATGACATATGAGCAGTATAGAATGCGCCATGCACTCGCCTTGATCGATTGTGTTTCGCTTGAATACTTATTATAATTTCTTCACAAAGTGGCCGTATCGATTGATTTGTGCTTATTTTATGGTTCAAAACTTAAAAACACATTACGGCTTGCGAAAAATGCAGGACGTCCAAAAAAATGCAAGTACTGTTCGAAAGGTTCCAGCATTGCTGCTGGTGCAGTTTTTGAAAATGTTTGAAACTCATGCGATGTTCAGGGCGACGAGATTTGTGTTGCGCGTATATAGTCAAGATTGCGCCTTGCCTCCGTTTGAAACCCTGCATTTCCGACTGTTTCGATTGTGCATGAGCTGAATGCTTGTCACAATCTTGTTACCACTTGGCAAAACGAATTTGTGGTTATTTTAACGTTTAAAACTTAAAAATCACGTGAAAGACACGTGAAATACGAGTTTATCGATTGCACAATTTAAATGTGAGCAGGAGCCTTGTTTTTAAAGACGGATTCTGTGGAGTAATGAAGCCACATTTAAGCTGAACGAAGAGGTTAATCGGCTCAACTGCAGGTACTGAGCGAAGAAAGACGTTAAAAGAAGCAGCGCAGGTTAATCTGGCCATGTAGTGACAAGATTGTATAGCAAGCATTCAGCCCATGCACAATCAATCGAGTGGGAAGTGCAACGTTCCGTGCGTGGCGTTGGCATAGCGTAGTCTTGACTATTTACATGCTACAAAAATCTTGTGACCTTGTCTGTCTGTCTTGACCTGCTTTCCTATGAGGCTTCGACGTCTTCAAATGCTTCACTAGCAGCAATGTTGGAACTTTTCAAATAGTACCTGCATTTTTAGGATTCTCTGCATTTTTTACAGCCGTAGCGTTTTTTAATGTTTAAATTCTTAGTAGAGTAGAGTAAATCTTAAAAGAAACTGAAATCAATTGATACGGCCACGTTAAGAAGAAATTATTACAAGTATTCAAGCGAAACGCAATCAATCGAGTATAAAATGCACAATTTCGGACGAGTGCATGGTGCATTCCACACCGCTCATTCGTCAGAAAATTTCGATTTTCTTTAGCTTTTATATGTGCTTTCAACTTCTTCAGAAGCTTTATGTGAAGAAAGTTATCACCATTCGAACAGTGTCTACATTTTTTTTGAGACACCCTTTATATTAATGGCATAATGGTCTGTGTTTTTGTATTAGAGTTTTGTTTATTGTTCCATGACACTGTTCTACTTTTCTATTGGATGTTTTGTGTGTGTTACAGCAACTCGCGTCTTTGAATCAATAAATAAATAATGCTCTAATTTAGTTAACAGAAATTCCTTGAATTTACGCAAAGGCGAGGATAGCAAATTTTCCTCAAGCAGCAAGTTGATTTTTGATAAAGTTCGGTCTTCCGATGCGGCTGATTCAGATGCCATTTGCTCGAGGGACTCCGAGTGCGCTGGCTATCCGCTGGCCTACTGTGATGGAGTGTGTCAGTGCACTTACAATGCTCTCAATGCTGGATCCACCTGCATAGCTACCGGTTAGTCCAGTCCAGTGTTGTTCATGTTGATGCTTTCCGCTTGTGTAACGATTTCCCAACCGTTCTGTTCAGCACCGCAGCAGTCAACCGCCTGTCCGCCTGGTCAAACATACATTCCCGAAGCTGGAGCATGCATGACCGGTACGATATGATTTATGGCTTAGGATAGTTTGGCTTGAAAATCCGGATATATTAGGGTGTCCCACACGGAATGTCGCTTCAGACCGAAAAGTTAATTTCATACAGAGGAATTAAAACCAAACTTAATTCGGTAATATATTCTCCACAATTATCAACAACCGTTCCCAACGTACACGCGAAGATTGGATCACGTCTTTAAAGAAATGAGCTGGCCGCGCATCGAGGAAGTTAGTCACCCAAATCCGGATTTCGTCGTAGTCGGCGAATTTCTTCCCAGCCAAAGCGTGCTGCATTGAGCGGAATATGTGGTGGTCGGATGTCAGGGCTGTACAGCGGATGAGGCAAAACGGTCCAACCAAGTTCGTCAAGTTTCTGCTGAACGACTTTTGCGATATGGTGCCTCGCATGAGCCTGCAGCAAGTCGGAAGAGGACGTTTCAGCTCGATTTGGATTTAAATTTGGAGCAGACAAGCTCTACTGCAAGCTCCCGAGTCGATCTTGTCGGATCAGCTTCAACGGTAGTCCGTGAAAGGTCGCTATCCAGGACAGGCGCCTATCTCCCATGCTCTTCGTCTTCAAGACTTTCGTCGCCGGCGGCAAGACGTTGGAACCGCCGCTCGCACTGTGTTTTGAAAACGACATCTTCGCTAAATGCAGCTATCTATTCAACGAATGATGCGATTCCGCAGCGGTTTCCTTCAATTTGAACTCGTAGAGCAAGCACGCGCGCACAATCCTTTTCTGGTCCATTGCAGTCTGAAGGATATATTAGGTTGGCAACTAATTTCGTGGACTCTCAAGAATCTTCAGCAAAACTCTTTATTAACAAATAACTAATGACAATCTTTAATTAAAATAAGATCCCTCAGAACGCAGAAGTGGTTCCCATATATCAGGTAGCTGGTCTATCCCACGGCCACAGAATTATTGTGCTTTTAAGGCCAAGAATCTTTGGAGGTGCATTTTGACCCGGTCCACATTATTAAATCGTCCTCCAACCAAGAAGTACTGCACCGAACTAAAAATGTGGTAGTCACTCGGAGCAAGGTCTGGGCAGTGAGGTGGATGAGTTTGACGCTCCCAGTCAAGGTCTTCCATTTTTTGAGGCGTCCGGTTCGCTACGTTCCCTCCGTTTGGTGGTGTCAAGAAGGTATTATCTTCTGGGAGCTCATCAAGAACGGTTCCAGCATTAATGCTGTAATCTACTCTTCTCAACCTGGCCGCGCGCAGGCTGAACTCCGCTGGAATCGGTTCAGACAGATTTTCAGGAGCGGAATTATTTATCAGCAAGATAACGCCAGATCACACGTTACGAATCGGGAGCTTCAAAAAATCGAAGACCTTAGCTGAGAGCGTCTAACTCACCCACCTTACAGCACAGGCCGTGCGCCAAACGACTAGCACCTTTACAGCACGCTGCAGCACTTCTTGGTTGGAGGACGACTTATCAATGTGGACCATGTCAAAATGCACCTCCAAGGATTCTTGGCTGCAAAAGCACAAGAATTCTATAGCTGTGGGAAGGGCCAGGTAGCTGATAAATGGGAAGCAGTCCCACGTTCCAACAGATCTTACTTTGGTTGAAAACTGTTATTTGTTATTTGTTTATGAACACTTTTGTTGAAGGCGCTTGAGAGTCCACGAAATTAGTTGCCAACCTAATAATTTCTGAAACCGATGAGGGAATCATGTAGGAAAATAGGAAATGTAGAAGATGAAATGCCGTAAAAACTAGCCCTAAGTGAGCTCACAACCGATGCGAATAACTGTGAAAAGAAGGCCACAATTTATGCGACATTCCGTGTGGAACAACCTAATAGAAAGGAGGTGCTGGTATGAAGAACGGACGGCTGCAGCCAGCTATGAGCTGTGAGCTTCGTGAACTCGTGAGGTTTTCATGCATCACTGCGTTATACGGTAAGAGTTATCTCGAATCGAACGTTTTCCCAGCAGTTCTTGTTTCTAGAAGAAAAGCTACACGCAGCTCTCCTCTAGAAGAAGGTAGAGCTTATGTTCTGAGATTCTAGTTGATCCACTATTGATTCAGATTCTTTGTAATACCTCACACCACCCTTTTAAAGAGCGTTTCTATCGTTTCTGATGAGCTCTTTTAAAAGAGCTTTAAATAAAAGGATTCTAAATAAAGCATTTTCAATTTTTCCAAATTCTAAATGAACCATTTTCTTATCATTGTTTTTTGAAGCACTTGTAAACAACTTTTAGGTAACGGCATTTTTTCCTTAGTTACCTAAAAAGTGTATACAAATTTTTATTTGAAATTTGTCACGTATTTCACTTCATCTACTTGTATAGGAGGCTTTTGAATGCTACAGTGTGTGTCAAAAGATGTTATTAATGTTTGGGTGTTGAGAAACTTTTTCCGTGTAAGGTGCAGCAAATTTTTCTAATTCATTCGAGAAAGCAGAAAAACAAAATTATTGCACTGAGGTATGTAGGCGTTAGGGAGCGTTTACTGTACACGCGACGTAATAATAAGCTCCCTTATCGATCGCGCGACGCGATGAATCGATATGGTAGCTTATCATTACATCGCGTCCTGCGTCGTGTGCACACTAAACGCTCCCTTAAGCGCGTCATGCATTTGTCCAATAATGGGCGATGGTTTAGTTGATTTATCGTGCACATACATCCGTTCAATAAAGCTGTGCAATTGAAGAATTCACGTTTTACATCTTACTCTTTTAAGTATCTACTTTGACATTAAAATATTGATTACTATTGATCACTTCAAGCTGTAGAGAAAAATCGTTCATATCAATGTTCCGATGAAAGTAAAGAAGCTGGGTAGATGAGCTATTTTTTGATTGAGTAGGAACGAACTTTCTCGCCTAAAACACTTTCGCAAGTATTGTTAGCATATAATGTCTATCATATCACAATCGATTAAATTTATTATTATTATTGAAGTTTAAAATATGAAAAAATATAGGTCATGGATTGAAGGAAATCATAAGGGAAAATTATGCATAAGCTGCATCAAAGCATCTTAAAGTAAAAAAAAATGGCTGTTCAAAATAAAGGATAAAAAGAAGGAAAAATACGATTGTTTCTTCACCGAAAAGCTTTACGGAAACAGAAATTACACTACCAAAAAAAAAACTACGAAAATAAGCATCGCGGAATTTTGGGAAGTGGATGGCACAGGCAGTCTATGGCTTTAAAATGCCTAGAAGATCATATCCCTGATTTTCAAGACAATTTAGGAAATTAGTTGAAAGGAAAAATATTGTGTTCATATATATAAACAGCTGTTACCTTTGAACTTCCCGCATTTGCATTTCATGGAACGACTTGGTGTGGAAGGCCAGCCGGCGAAAAAGTCAGTGTTCTATCCTTCTCATGTATACTGGTACTAATTCATATTTTTCTCATAAGATTAATGAATAGCTTGGTTGACACGTGCGCGGTGTTGATCTCTGTGATCGATTCAGAGTGCCACACGAAGGGGAGCTTCGTTCCTACTGCGCCACCAGCGCTCTACCTTTCTCGTTAACTATTGAAACATTTCTACATATTGAACAATTATCAGCTTTCTTTAGCTTGGGTGTTTTTGAGTTTTATACAAACATAGATTGTATAGTTGAGCTCGAATAACCTATTCGAATAGGCATTCGAATGATTTTCATTTGAATGTGAATATTCGTATTCGAATAATCAAAAAATCGCGTTTCTCGATTGTGCTCGATTTCGAATATTCGAGATTTGCGAGCATTCGAAACCATTCGAAGGTTTGAAAAAAATGTCGAGAGCACAGCTATAGTAACACAATAAGAGGACTGTGCTATTTTGAACTGCGACAGTTTACAGAAAGAGCCTTCAGATGCTACATATCCTAATTTATTTGTTTAAAAAGATGTTTATAAGTGAATATAAAGAAGTTACTATTCATGGCACATTTCTTCTGAAAAAGACAAAAGAAACGATATGTCGAAGAAAACGGTGAGTTGTTAGTGTAACCAGTTTTTTATGCATGCTGAAAAAAAATTGAAAATTGATTGACTTGAAAAATTCAGTGAGAATCTGGATACGACCAGATGTCCAGTTTTTCGGTTGAAGTACTCACATTTTTGTTCATCTTTCGATGGCGCCATTGTTTCGACAAGCACATTATAATCTTGATAGCATTACGATCCTTAAATAGTAGTGAATAAATAAGGGATAAAGGACGGCGTTATTCAATCCTCTTTGGGATGCGCCACGCCTTCTACTTCTACGGGATGTCGTGGAGGCGTGTTGAATGCGTATTTGGCCATACAATGACTTGCGGTGGTCAGCCGATGAACAAGTCAGTGTTTTATCCTTCCCAGACAAGTCTGGTACCAATTCACCGACCCCGGAAGGATGGAAGGCTTGGTTGGCCTGGGCGGGAAATCCGAACCAGGAACCTGGTATCGAATGCAAGCGAGAGCCGGCGCCACCTCCGACTGCGCTACACGCGCCCCAATGCGTCGATAGTTCAGTTGGTAGAGCGGAGGACTGTAGAGTGGGTAGTGAATAATTCTCCAAAATTCATCATCATTACTGACTGTACTAAGATGTAAGATGAGATGATGTAAGATTAATTTTGTAATAAATACTCGATAGTTTTTAGGACAGTATCCGGGTGAGCCATGCCAATACTCGTTGCAATGCTCTGCAATAGAACCAGGTGCTTTCTGCCTCCGACTCAGGTGAGTTATAGCTTTTTATGATTGTGAAATCTTTACCAGAGAGAGAAAGAGTGAGAGTGAGAGTGGGAGACAGCTTTGAGTTTCACGAATTCAGTTGAAACCTTGAAAAAAAACTTTTTTAAAGATAAGGTGATTTTTTGCCAATCTAACAGCTACCAGCGACTTGGTGATTCTTCAAAGCTGGTTTATTGCACTGAATGCTGACCAGTAAATCAACAGTAAACGATCTTAAGCTGGATATATCTTACTCGGAGGAGGGTACATAAAAAAAGCGTAACAAATACCAACAGTTTCGTCAGTCCCGGAAAATCGCAAAGAAATGCCTTTTTTAGACTACATCAGTGGGTTGCTTTTGTGAAGTTGTTCACCTTCAATTTACGCATCGTCGCCAGAAAGGTTGTGTGACTTGTTCAGAAAGATTTAGGATAAGTCCTTATATTTTTCTGAAAAAGTTTGCTGTGTTGTGTAGAAAAGTGTTATGTAGAAGATTTGCTGCTGATTTTGGCCCAGAAGCCGGTAAAATCGATTGATGTTTCTGAACGATCGATATTGTTTGCTAGCTGTGAATTCTCTCCACCGGTAACCGTAGTCAACAGAGGTACACCTCGGGCTTTTTACTCTGGGCGACAATGTCAAAAAAGGTACTACGAAAGTCTTCGAACAGCAATTAATTTGTGGACCGACGGATTAACTCTTACACAAGCCAGTTATGCATGGCGCACCTAGTACGACACCTCGGACACGTCTTCTGAATCCCGAAGCACGTTGCACGACGTGATTTTGACACGCGTTCTGAGTTCAGCCGCTCGTGGCAGGTCGTCTTGGAAGCGCTTCGGACAAGTGGACAGTCGCGGGCAGACCTGATGCTGATTTCTGTCGAATATCAACAACTGAACAACGAGAAGGAGTTGTTGGTAAAGACGATTTTTCTCTTTTTGGAATTTTGCTGATAGTCGACAGAAATCAGCATGAGCCGATAAACGCGACACATATTCTTATTGAGCATGACATTCTCTTCCGAACAACATATAACACCAAGCAAAAAATCCACCGCAGAGCAGGAGCTGTCAGTAAAAATTCGGACGGAAAAGTCGGACGTCTCAATTTGATGACCTAAAAATCAATAAAGGACAAGTAAGCAACTAGGACCAACATGTATTCTTGTATCCGAATGCTATAAAAAGCTGCGCAAAAATTCCAAATCTAAACGGAGAGAACAACTGCTAACTAGTAAGTAAGTAGACTCTTCTCTTGTAAGTCGTCGAGATCCACTTGAGTACACATTTAATAAGGTTCTTCTGATGATTGTCTCATTTATGTACCTCCTTGCAGATGCGAATGTATGTACGGAATGGTGAGAAGTGGCAACGGCTGCACTTTCGTTAGCGATGAATGCCACGAGCGAGGATTTGTCTTCATACCGGAACTAGGAGAATGTCGTCAGGGTAACTTCCGTTTTAACTTTATAACATAAATGTCTTTTAGCACAAAATGTGGTACATATCGGATGTTTGCCCAACCAGGAGGCGCCCAGGCCAATGAAAACAGTGGCTGCTCCACCTACCTAGTCATGCTATATACTGATGAATTTCTAACGACAATATCAGCTTTCGCTTGGCGTCCTGCCAAAACTCTGGGACGTGACGGAAGCCGGTTGGGCAAACTCTCGCTATGTACCAAAATTTGGTACTTGTTGCGGAGGTGGGGGCAGCATTGAGAAGTGGGAACGCGTTAGCCAATCATGCCGCATCAAATGGACGTGTCATTCGGAGAGGGCATGCACGGCTGGCGACCTGACTGGCTCGAGAGTGTTTGGTCGGTGCTCTGCTTGGATATGGCTTTTGGATTGGCTAGCACGGTCCACTTCTCAATGTTGCCTATATTCGCGACATGTGCCTACCGCGACTTCTTTCGTTTTCTAAGCGTTTTCGCACCGGAGACCAATGCACATCCTACGTATTTACGCGATTTCAGTGCTTCCTCCTGGTAGTGTAGGCTGTACGTATAGCCTACAGTGCTCACAAGCGTTTCCCGGAGCCGCATGTATGCAACAGACCTGCACATGCCCTTCGAGTCTTCCAGAAGCCGTCGACGGCTCGTGCGGCAGACGATGTGAACTAGGCCAGACGTATTCAGCAGCAGCTGGTCAATGCCTTCCAAGTGAGCCAATTGCTAATTATATTTGCCAGACTTTGGATGAGCTATTGTCACATGCGTACTGCCTACTACCGTATTCTTTTTTGCTGTCACTATGTATCAATAATGATTTTTCCAATAGGGTGTTGTTTTTCTGAAGGAGTAGAGAAGCGGAATCAAAGATGGAGGTTGCTAAAGTCCCTGCTAAAGGTCCAGTGACCTTCCAGTCCCATCACTGATTTCGTAGTACTAGTCGTTTGTGTGGCCTACATGAGGAGAAAGTGTACCCCACACCAATCAGGTCGCATAGAGTGTGGTGTCGCTCAGAAGGGCATTCACGGTCATTGCCTTGATTGGCTAGCGCATGCTCGGTCGGTGCTGTGATTGGTTGTGAGTGTTCCCGCCACCCCAGGTAGGTCACATTAACAACTAATACACGTTCTGAGGGAAAATAGAGCAAGCATCGGAGGTGGATGTTTCAAGAGGATGACTAACCAAGAAAATACGTAGAACCGTCAAAAACTTTGACCGATTGTTTAGTAGGAAGATAGAGTAGTTTAGAACAACATCATGTCGAGATTTTTGCGAAGTGAAATTTAGGCAGTTGTTAGCTTTCGTTTTATAGTTTAAATCCCAGCTAAGAAATGATTAAATCAAAGGGTTATTTAGCCGTTCAAGCTGGTGATCCTTGCGTGTACACTGCTCAGTGTCACGCTTCTCAGAGTGGAATGGTGTGCGAACGAAATGTGTGCCGTTGCCCAACCGGAATGGTAGTGGCTCCTTGATTTCCCGTCTCTTTCTGCCATTTTGATCGTTCACTTGAAGGTGTCTTCCGGTTCAAAGTGCACACAGTCGTGTCCAACCGGCTACATGGTGAACAGCAAAGGCGTCTGCACACCAGGTACCTTGACATATGCCCTTCTTCTCACATTTTGAAGACTTTTCTATCCTCTCCATAAAACCAGGCTGCCAGAGCAATCAAATCGAGGTGAACGGCGAGTGTCTGAGTCAGAGCGTTCCCGGTCAGGACTGTCGGGTGAACGCGCAGTGCACTGGCGGATCCAGCTGTCTGAACTATCAGTGCACGTGTCCTCGTGGGATGTTCCCCAGAGGTGGCGCCTGCGAATTCGGTACGTTTGCCTTGTATTTCCAGTGCTTACTGTAAGGATATGGATTCGTGTAGCTTTGTAACGGGGTAAAATAATTCTGTCAATTTGGGGTAATAAGGATGAGGCGACGCGACCGCTCGTGTCGCTCCAGGTTGTTATGTAAAACTAAAAAGTCTCATCTGCGCCTCATTACGCCTTAATTCAACCATGCTGCTCTTTGAAAGCTTTTTGAATTTCCGTTCTGTAACGGTTGTCTACTTTAGGTACTGTTTCTCGAGTTTTCGCCCAATTATTCAATTTTCTGGCGTCTTGGTGGGGTCTCTTGCATCTCGTCCTGCTCACTTTGCTAACCTGGCAAAAAACCAACAAAAACCTGTTCACTTGTTAAAAATAAAATGGACATTTTGCAAACCGAATTAAACCTGTCTAAGGTAAAACTAGAATAATCCAATTAAGCTAAAATTCGCCTTCTTGAAAGAGATTTTTTGACAAAAATAACTATCGCAGAATGTCTCGACAAAAAAAACGACTATTTTCATTGTATTAGTAGACAAAACATATCCTACTACATATAAGTGAGAACCGATGCTGTCTGTCTGTCTGTGTGCTGGAGGAGTGTGTTGGGGGAAAGTGTGGGAATGGGGGGGGGGGTTGTAGCTGTGCAACGTGCATGGCGATTAGTGGACGTTCAATATCTATCTACATTATCGATTTTCTTAAATATTAAACTGATCAGGGTGGGAGGTAAGTGATTATGATCGTCGACGGAAGGCTTGCACAGGAGGGTAGGGCAATTAATATCGATCGATATTATCGATTTTCTCTTAGATTTAACCGATCAAAGTGGGAATTAAGTGATTATGATCGTTGAAGGAAGGCCTTAACAGCAGGGGAAGCAATCAATATCGATCGATATTGATTGCTTCTTCTGCATCGATGTTCTCCCAGATTTAGCCGATCGGGGTGAGGCACGCGATGGGTAGGCCAATATCGATCGATACTGATGATGATGATGATACCACAACATCGCGCGAAGCGCGCAAGTGCGAGGCAAGCCGATAGGCGTGACGGAGCGCTTGTTCATTATATAATCTCAAACTATGTTCTAGACCTGCTGGAGAGCAAACAATTTGGCGGTTTGTTATACGGAGAGCTTGCGCCGTGCATTCGTTTTATCTGTGGCGTTTTCTATTGGATTGATGGTGTACACGCGGCGAAAAAGGCCTATTTCCGCTTTTCCGCCCAAAGATCAAAAGATAAGGCCGGGGCTGGTATTGTATTAATATTTACACTCGTGTAAATCTAGGAACAACAAAATCAATCACAATAGGCGAAAATGCCATATTTCACCACTGCGTAAAATTAGAAAACAATATTTAAACGATCAATATAAATAAACATTGCAATTTTCTGAGCGAGTGCACTGTGCAATCTCTTTAAACGAAAAATTATTTTTATCAGAGCACTTTAGAATAAGCACAAAAATATGGTTTGGTTAAGGGATAGGCATTTCACTATAAGCATTTCAATTCTTATAGGCATTCTCACTCCAAAAGCGTGCATATGTTTCTTAATCCACCGTTTTTGATGAATTTTTAAAAACAAATATTATTAAAACGAAAATTCAATTTGTTTATGTTAAAACTGTTTATTTTAGCTTTAGATACATCATAAGATGGCAAGAATAGTATTCAGTTTGAAATGAAATGCATACAGTTTAAAATGAAAGGTGTCCAGTTTAAATTGAAAATGATGTGTAATACATGCAAGTGAGCTCTATCCGACTTTCCCAAATTGTTTGTCTTCGCTACTAGCAGTATGCTTCACTTATTGGAATAAACTTTACAACGTGACCCCCATGTATCAAAGCGCCATTTTTTTCAGCAGCAGAAAAAATAGGCTTAGGTAGCATTGTGCTCTATGAGACCTCTCCGGGCATAGATGTTGTCCCGATATTGATTAAATCTAGCACTCTGAGATCACATGTGTATACACGATTTCATAGCTCCGACGTCATACATAAGCTCTGTATTTCCTGCAGTTACTCGTTGAAGCGCAAGTCTATCAGAATCCACTTCAGTGAGTGCAGCGCCGCTGTCCTCGTGTCGAAACGGAGAGCGATGCACCAGAGATGCCATCTGCGTTGACGGAGCTTGTGTTTGTCCGGCTGGTCGCCAGATTGTTAACGGACAGTGCTTAACTTCAATCACAGGTTCGAACTATTCAATGCATTTTACTGGTAATTGCACGCCTTCAATTTTTCTCAAGTGCGCTGGAGGCAGGAAAAAGGACTACTTTGTCCCCATTCCTAATGCAGCATGTGTATCTTATCCTACTAACTTCAATAGTCTTCGGAAGCACTTTATCCCGTTGGTGTTCCGACATGAATGACAACAGTGAGTGGTCCCACTCTTCTGCCGCACCCCTTAAGAAGGTCTGTTTGTGTGCACTGCGCGACTAGACTCAACAGTTCAAGTCCTCAATGATTGCCCACCACTGTTTTAAGTGTGTTCGATTGCGAACGGCAAGAGAACGTAAACACACCAGCATGTCTAAGAGGTTGTTTAGAGCTACACTTTGGCGCAACGCAACATAATAGATCGCCTTCATATCGATTAGGCGGCGTGACGAATCGATATGGGAGCTTGCCACCAACTACTTTCCGTGATGATAGCGAACACAGTCGTAGGGTCCGGCTTCGTATTCTTCTCTGATGACGCTACGGAGAACACGTATAACGGTAGGGATTGAAACACTGGAATTGGTCCACACTAAGGAACGTGTGCAATCCCACCCTTCCGTGGTGCTGACCGTCATCTCGGATTGTGTTAAGTCGTTGCATATGAAATGGCCGATATGAAATGGCTTTGACTGAAAATTTTGACAAATCATAATTTTGTTTAGAAGCAATTCTATCAAACAAAATAAGCACCATTACAATTAATACACTCAAAAATTCGTAGCCACGAAAAATCGACCAGAAATTGAGGTTGAAAAATCGGCCTTTTCGTGTGCAACGACCTGATACCTTAACGCGAGGCATTACGAGACATTTCGTCCAGGGTTAAACATCTAAACAGATTTTAATTAAGACACGTGAAAATAGTGAAATAAGGCGAATGAGATTTCCCGCCCTGTAGCCTGCTCCCATAAGCAAAAAAAAATCATAAAAACACATAATTTGAAGAGCTGCAAACCAGAAAGCCAACGAGAGTTTGCCTTACTTAAAAAGAAAGTAAGTTTCAGTGGTTCGGTTCCGCCCGTGTCCTTCACACCCAACACCTACGCGAGTCGTTGTTGACCTTCTACCTCAAACTTGGGTAATTAGACCCACAGTATAAATACATCACAAATATCTCATGATCAGAGCACTTTAAATACATCATATGAGAAGCTAATATGAGAAATGGAAAGGACAATGAGATGAGGCCAATGTGGATTTTCAGATGACTGTCTTTTATAATGTGCTTTTGTTTGTCTAGGGCGACAATCTGATAATGCTAAAGCTGCTCACGTCAAAATTCTTTTGCTATATCCCATGAAGCGAGATCGAAATTGATCGCAAGAAAGTCGTGATAAAAAAGATAGTTTAGTATTAGTCGCTATTATGACCTACACGGCATGACCTACAACACTGCGATCAATCACAATCAATCAGAGCACCTAGCGAATGCGCGCCATCCAATCAGGGCTCTGACCATTCTCGCCTATTCGACGCGATCTGATCAGTGCAGTGCATTTCCGTCCCATGTAGGCCCCATTAACGACCAGTGCCGATAATTGCTTGGAAAGAAGTGAGCAAGCTATTCTGCTAACCTTACCTAATAGGCTATCTGAAGGAGTTGTGCGATTCAGTCGTTGTGTGCTAACAAGCGGCAGGGTGGCTTCTTGTCCCTTTTGTTAACCACGTGAAACCTAACACTTACATCCACTAATCGTGTTCCGTTGCCTCAACAAC
Source organism: Heligmosomoides polygyrus polygyrus (assembly GCA_947396885.1). NCBI lineage: Eukaryota > Metazoa > Nematoda > Chromadorea > Rhabditida > Heligmosomidae > Heligmosomoides > Heligmosomoides polygyrus. The sequence continues at coordinate 88,634,731 of OX377206.1, forward strand.
TTTCTAGTTCCACCGATGAGCCCCTGCGGGTCATTTGTCAGCTGTGGAGGTGGCTCATCCTGCATCGAGGGCATATGTCAGTGCCCTCAGAACCTGCAATCCGTCAACGGCTCCTGCCAGTATCGCAGTTCCGGTGGGTTCTATTTTTAGCTTTCAGTATACCAAGGTTCAACGAGGTTCATAGAGGCTCAATTCGTTCTCGTTCAGTAGCTCCCGGAAATCCTTGCCCGACGGGGCTGGAACGCTGTCTGAGTCAGGCTACCTGTGTAAATGGAGTCTGTCAATGTCCATTCGGCATGGTGGCGCAGGGAAATGACTGCGTGGCATTACGTGCTGTTCCAGCTGGTTCCACCTGCAATCGAACCTCACGTTGTCGAGGTCAGTTCTTCTATCCTTAAAGAACCTTAGCGGCTGTTAAGCTAAGCGAACAAAGCTCCTCCAGGGTATCACATGGCTAGATGTATTTCAGCAGTGGCAAGCAACCTGGATTACAATTTGCGGTACATGTCGAGTTTTTGCCCGATCAGTGTGGGTCACGTCCCACAATATCAGCAGGGATCTATTTAAAGCTGAAGCGAATATTAATTGTAGACAATCGTTGGACGTGAAGTAAAGTAGGTAGCTAGCTGCTGCAGTCGAGGCTTTGATTGGTTATCACCTCACTTGTCCCGCCTCTCGCATCCGACCGGGTCTAGATTCGATATGTCCGCAAAAATTTTTGACTAACCTAAGCCTTAATTAGCTATATGACGAAGCATTTCCGGAAATCGAAGTTGGGCAACGTGAACACGGATCAGCGTCAAGGGATCAATATCTAGCTATCAATTTATCGATCAGTACTTATCGATTGCCCTATACCGTCCAGGTATTGCGAAGCCCGTTTAAGGGCGTTTTTGCATCTTCCATTCTTGAGCAAACCAGTGGACGAAGAATTCGACAACTTTGATCAAGAACCTCGAGCCACTAGCAGACAGACGCACGGACAGATTAAGTTTCTCCAGCCTCCCACCGTGGTAGCGTGCCGCGTAGGATATAACTATAATTGGGAACTTGGCAAAAGGGTAGCAAAGTTACTGAGCCAAAAGGCCGGAACTTTTCCGATCAGTCTAATAATTTGTTTCATGTTTCAAACGGTATGTAAAAGCAGTATAGTAGTCCACCTGCTAGGATTAATTCTAGAGCATATTTTTGTGGACTTTTAAAAAATAATTTAAACGTGTATTCAGGGCTGGCAGTGTGTGTAGATGGCATTTGTCATTCTCCCGCGGATCTTCCACTCTCCAATGGACAATGTCGTGCAGGAACTGTGAACATCAACGGTGTGTGCGTCGAGCAGAATACGGCGGCCCCTGGCTCGAGTTGTGCCAGCGGCCAGGTAGGGATTTTTTTGTCGTCTGCCTTGGCATCATGGGCTGAGTGTTTCGTTGAAGACGTGCTCTGGTGGTTCGAACTGCATGAACAGCATCTGCGTATGCCCAGCCGGTCAGGTGAATATTGAAGAGCAGTGTCGTCTGGTGACAAATATCCTGGGGTCATGCGACGTGAACATGAAGTGCATGGGTGGAGCTGTTTGCGATGTGACACGACGACTTTGCGTATGCCCAGGTAGTCTTATGGCAGATACTATTCCCATGAAAAGGAATGAAAGAAGCAATGCTTTCAGCAAGGTCTGTGGTAGTACGTGGTTCCTGTGTCGACATAACAAATGTGGCCAGAATGAGCCGTAAGCTAAGGACCGACAGCTCTCCAGAATGTGTAGCCGACTCTGATTGTCCTCGTTTGAAGTCGTGTGTCAAGGGAAGGTGAGTTTACAGAGGAAAGGAAACACACTGCTTCTACTTCACTCTTTGAAGAATCTTGAAAAACTTTAATTCCAAAGCCGTAAACGTATCCAATACTTTTCACCTCTTTGCCTATTTTGTCATATTCTGGTAACAGTCATTAAAAAGGCAAAAGCATGTCCATTGCACTTTGAAGCGTTCCTTTCTTTTAAAAAAAATAAACTGTAAAAATCGATTTCTAACTAACTATCTTAAGAATGCGGAAAAAGGATAAAGTACGACGTTACTCAATTCCTCTTGGGATGCGCCACGCATTCTTTTTCTAAGAGATATCGTGGAGACGATTTGAATGCACATCTGGCAATACATTGGCTTGCGGTGGCCGGCCGATGAACGAGTCAGCGCTTTATCCTTCTTAGACAAGACTGGTAGCAATTCACCAACCTCAGAGTAATGGGCGGGAAATCCGAACCAGGAACCTGGTATCGGGTGCACGCGACAGCCACCACCTCTTCCGACTGCGCTACACGCGCCCAACTAAAGAATCATTGGAGATTATTGAAGGCCTCAGAAAAATGGCTGCCACCAGCTGGCCGTGCATTATTATTTTTAGATACAATTTTCACGTTGAATTGGACATTTTTCAGATTACATTGGACGCTGTTTGTAGCAAGCTTGACGTCTTTGAAACAGATCTGAACATCTTCTAAATCAAGGCGATTGTCTTCCAGATTAACTAGAAAGAATTTGAAAATTCTGGCATAATTTCTTGTTGATGGAAAAACTGGTGTAATTTATTGGGCCAGATAAATTTTTAAAAAACTGAAAAAAGTTTAGCAATTTCTCAAGAAAAATCTATTCTAAACTTTTCGGAGAGTTTCGAGTTTTGTTAGGAAGACGCCCATTCCGATTTGAAAGATGCTCAATTTTTCATAAACTTCAAGCTAGCTTAAAAGAGGGTCCAATTTGTTTTGAGAAGTGTCGGATTCGATTTGAAAGGCATCGAATTTGGTTTGAAAACTGTCCAGTTTGACGAAAAATAGTATTAGTTTGACAACTGAATTCGTGGACTCTCAAGCATCTTCAACAAAAATGTTTATTAACAAATAACTAACAACAATCTTTGACTAAACTGAGATCCGTTTGAACGCAGAACTGCTTCCCATTTATCAGGTAGCTGGTCGATCCCACGGCTGTAGAATTCTTGTAGTTTTGAAGCGAAAAATCCTTGGAGGTGCGTTTTGACCTATTCCACATTGGTATATGGTCTTCCAGCCATGAAGAGCCGCAGCAAACGAAAAAAATGGTAGTCACTAGGCGCACAGTCTGGGCTGTAAGTATTAGGGGGGGGGGCAAAAGTAATGAGACAAATTGAAAAAAATCTTTATCTCTTTATAACTCAATTACAACTCAACGATGCTGAGGAATGTATTTGCCATTAAGGGCAATGACCTTGCTGTCATCGCTCAGTCAACTTCCTGATACCATCCTTACAGAACTGCTTGAGCCTGGTGTTGATCAACTGCTCGATATGGTTGTCAAGGACTCCTTGGGTTTTTGTGTCCCTTCCTACCAGGAAGTCGCGTAGGCCCAAGAAGTGGTGGTAGTCGTATGGAGAGATGTCCGTCGAATACGGTGGTTGAGGCATGGTGAACGTAGCCCAGCTGGCCAAGCTTATCCGTGGTTACTTGTTCCTGATGGGGTGCGGCGTCGTCGAAGAGGAGGACCTTCTTGAAGCGCTGCGAATGAATAAGAGCGAGTTGCCTGCCCATCTCTTCTATTTCGTTCACCATGGCCTTGGAGTTCATCGTAGTGCTCTTGGGATACAGCTTCCGGTAGACCGATCCATGGGCACAGACCCAAAAGCTCCAAAGGTGCTTCTCGCCGTGAACATCTCGCCGAACGAAGGTTGATAACAGGTTACCAAGCCTCACCCAGACTCGCTGCTTGGCAGGGTTAAGGTAGAAGACATGCTTCTCATCTTGCGTGAATATTGAGCCCAGGCTGCTCGGGGTTGGGAATTGGGCGAGATTTGCGCGACACAGGTCGACTCGTCGGACTGGGGTTTCGGCATGAGAGAGACTGCGGTTTTGGCATGCTTCTGGAAAGGGCGGAAGTGGTAACTTCTCAGATGGGCTTCAATAAGTAGCATACTAACATACAGATACGATAAGCACGAAACCAGACTCCAGCCACGAGATATGTGGACACGGCACGGGGTGTCTTATTAGTTTTGCCCCCCCCCCCCAATAGGATGAGTTAGAGACTCAGCTAAGGTCTTCGATTTTTTGAAGAGTCCGCTTCGCGATGTGTGGTCTGGCGTTGTTCTGCTGAAGGATAATGCCACTCCTGAAGAGCTGTCGGAACCCATTCTGGCGGAGTTCGGCCTGCAGTTGGTCAAGCTGGGTAGAGTAGACTTCGGCATCAATGCTGCAATCGCTCTCGATGAGTTCCCAGAAGATAACACCTTCCCGATATCACCAAACGGAGAGCATCACCTTCTTCTGGTGAGGGTCAGGCTTAGGCGTTGGCAGTGGCTTCTGTTTTGCTCTAAGCCACTGGCTAGAACGCTGACGATTTTCCAGTGGAATCCACGTTTCATCACATGCTACCAGCCTGTGAAGAAACGGTTGCTGCTCGTGACGATTCAGCAACTCTTTCGCGGCATCCACACGTTTATTCCTCTGACAAAGGGTGAAGTCGTGAGGCACCCATTTACTGACCAGGAAACTATCTCAACGGTAGGTCGGAACGGCCAATGTGTTGTATATGGGCAGAATCGCCTCTCTTTGGGAAACAAGAAAATGTAAATATCTCGACCCCAATACAACTCTGCGCAGAGTTAGGGACGACAGAAGTTGGGCCGTTGGAGGCGTTAGCCCTATGCCTGCACGCGGAGGGAGAGCTCAAGTTGGCTGGAAACAGTGATCACGGGGATTACTCCACCCCTCTAGGCACTTTGCCACCATCACTCGCTCGTCATCGCTGTTTCCAGCCAAGTTGAGCCCGCTCTCCGCCTCCAGGCATAGGACTAACGCAGCCAACGGCCCAACTTCCGTCGTCCCTAACTCTATGCAGAGTGTATTGGGGTCGAGATATTTGCATTTTCTTGTTTCCCAGAGAGAGGCGATCCTGCACATATACAACACATGGGCCGTTCTGACCTACCGTTGAGATAGTTTCCTGGTGAGACTTACAGAAAAGCCAACGCTGTGCAGAAGCTTCTCATTAGAGGTATATGAGCATCTAAAGTCGAGTGTCAACGCGTTGTCAAACTCGGATTTCTTTCGATGGCGCTAATTACAGTTCGACGATCAAGGGCAATCGGGCGTCCGGTGCGTCGCTTGTCTTCAGTTTCAACGTTGCCCTCACGGAACTTCTTGAATCATTTGAACACTGTCGATCGTTGAACAACTTCGCCTCCTACAGCTGCACATATGTTCTGCCGAGCTTCAGTTTGAGAGTGGCCGAGCTGGTACTCATGAAGAAGGCGATCGCGGATGTTGACTCTGGGTCCTTTCATTAAAGACTGAAATAATTCCCACTAAATCGGAATGGCAGTACAGCAAATTAGCTACGGGAAATGAAAACATGATCGTTTCAAACACTTGAAAGAGCGACAGAATTGACGCACAAATAACCTGATAATCTCTGCTAGAAGAAGTGACTACGAATGAGTGAACGAATTTGGTTGCCAACCTAATATGTATGTGTAGACCCCATTTTATGAATAGGCAGAATGCTAGTTCCTTCCAGAAAACCTGTATAGATAGATTGGATTCTATTCCAGGTGCATGATAGGAATCTATGGAAACAGTCCACCTCGAAGAGAACTTCAGAAGTCCTCGGGTCGTGGATTGGCCGAGTTCTTTCAAGGACGTCAAAGTCCGACGTCCGTGAACAAGGAGCAACAGTTCAAGAAGCACCGGCATGGTTAATAGAATTTGTGCCTGCGACATTTCTCACCGCATGGCTATGTTGACTATAGTTCTAACCTGTCCCCGCCACCCCCTGCCTCCAACGTGCGCTTCAGAGCCTAGAGGCGTTTTTGTTTTTTCAAGGTCGAATTTCTGTTGGTTGTCCTTTGTTTCAATTACCAATGCTGCTTTCATTTGAAGTCAATATTGGTGGGGGATGCGTACGCCTTGGAGCGGTATGCCTCGGAGGATCGGTATGCGTGGCCGGAATCTGCGTCTGTCCCCTTGGAACGACTCCGCACCTGAACAGGTGCATTGAGCATCGAACCGGTTAGTTCACAAATATGCATTAATTTTGGCACTATTGTCATTTTTTTGTATTTTTGAAGTAGCTAAACATATTAAAAACCGGTAGTCTCTAAGGCTTTTCTCAGAAATCCTCTACAAAACGCGGTACTAGTAGATCCCAACTTCTCTGCATTGTTAGTTGCTAATTGTCGTGCCCCGGGTGAGTCCGCTGCACCGGTGGTAGAACTCATGCGGCCCTCAACCCGAGGCCACGTGTGAGGCACAACCGGTATCGAGGTCTTACCTATGCGCGCTAGCTCTTACACAACCTGCCACGTATGGGGTAGGCCCTTGTTGCCCCGACTTAGCACACCTCATACCAGTGCGGATGTTATTTAGGTTCTCACGCGCGGACTGCACCTGCGCTGGCCCCCCGGCGACTCTCGCCAATCTTCACATCACTCGCGTGATACAATTGAACCAGTCGACCTTCTGCAGTATTACCACTGCGATCAGAATAAACCTTCCCCCGCTCTCGAGTTACATGACAATGCGCATCAGACATTATACTTCATATCAACCCAACATACACACAATGCAGATCAATATGGAACACAAAGCCTACGAGTCAAGGCTGAGCCCCGCCAGCTTACCTACAAGTCAGCCCCAAGCGCAAGCCGCAGATCCTTCCTCGCTCCTACTCTGGAGCCTGCGCTCACGAGGGCGGTGGCTCGGTCGGTCTCTACGGTTACCTCTGTTATCGTCCCTGCGCGTCCTGTCCTGGTCGTCCTGGAGTCCTGCGCGGCCTGTCGAGTCGAAGTCCTGATGGTGTGGACACTGCGCTAACGATGGAGTGCCGGAACGGAGAGCGGACCGACCGCTCGGAGCGACGACGAAGCCGGAGACTGCCGGGTGCGCGCGGAAGGGCGTTTATAGTGCGTCGCGGCGCGTGCGCGCGACCGTATGCCCTGCGCGGCGGGACCAGTGCGCCTCCCAGCGTGTGTGCCCTTGAAGAGTCGTGATGGAGCGTGGCGAACGTCACGACACTAATGTTTGTAATGTATTGCGCTACACGAAATTTTAGATGGAACACTTGACTTAGCAGTCCTGACTTTTCGACGCTTCGACGTCTTCAAAGGCCTAAATACGAAGTGGTTCTTGGTACTAGAAATTATTGTGACCTACATAGGAGGAGTGACGCGCTAGCCAATCACAGTAGAACAGAACAGACAAAATACGACCCCTGTGGGTGGTAAACCTATTCGAGGCGTCTTTGCTCTCCATATAGGCCACGTTAGCAACTAGCTCCCATTTTTCACATATTTGCATTGTCTCTACTCAACTTTTTCTATAAAATTAACTCCACGAAGAACCTAAAATGAAGCTGCCGAAAGCTTCCTGATTTCCTGATCAAGCGCCTTATCTAACAACTTCTCACTGAATACCAGCCTTGGGTTCCTCATTTTCAGCCAAACCTGGTGAGTCGTGCTCAAGGTACGAGGAGTGCACCGGTGACACCCACTGCAATCCTCTGACTCTTACTTGCGACTGTAATCGTGAAACACAAATGGTAAGTTCGTTTCGGTTCTTCTCTCTGCTGTGCCATCACATCACGCTTAGTATCGAGCATTTATCAAAGCAAAGAACAGACTAGAATCCGGCGACGTAGGAAGTTGAGAAGACTGTGCAGTGGTGAAAGAAGAGGTACATCTGTAGACGTGATTGTAGATGAATGAATGAGAATTCCACCAATTTATGACAAAGGTAATTCTGACGTCTCTTTTAGCGTAAATCACCGAATGGTACTGTTTGGTAAGCATCCTTGGGCGTGAGAGGGGGTGTTTTGTAGGAACCACCCAACCGTAGGGTGGGATGCACAACAGGCGAGTGAGGGGCTTGTTCCTCATTCCTTATTCTCGCCCTTAGTTTACATCCACGGATACGTAATCGATTTTGCGAATCAATGGAGCACGAGATTGAATCTGAAGTGTCGCCGGCTACGTAGTCTTGTTTACCAAATATTCCGACCTGTCACCTTTAGCTCTTCAAATCAGTTCAGAAATTTCAGAAATGGATGTTGAACGAAATTTTATTTCAGCGAGCTTGCAAAATTAATGGCAATATCCCTTTACATAATTGAGTTAATCTGCGTGCCAACACACCAGTGAGTCCTTGTGTGAGTCTGTTCTCGCAAAATTATGTAGTGGTCGCGACGGGTTATAGGATTTTTCACATGTTTAACTATTTGAGTGGCAAAATTGTCACGAATATAACAGCGATCGGGCGGCCCTCTCAGCACTATCGATCGACTTTATTGATTTTTTATCAGCGGTTAATTATTCCTGATAGGAGTTGTGCGAATGTTATGACTGCTGTATGGAGTTTATAACAACGAAACAGACAAATTGATTAGCACCGATCGATTACTGTGGACTGCAGGAACAAGACCTGTCCTATTGCATTCCGGTGGAACATAAGCATCAGCTTAGCATTATGTTTTGTAAATCTTGTATTTAGGTGGTCGGATCGCGATGTGTGGAGCGTCTTCGTTCCCATCCAGGGCTCCCATGCTCAAATGGGGAGATCTGTGTCGGCACTTCGGTGTGCCTACATGGCACCTGCTCCTGCCCTGCCGGTTTTGTGATTGTGAACAGAGAATGTGTCGTGATCAGAAGAGGTAGGTTTTCCTGTTAAATAACGCCTTGCGCAACTCGAAGTTGAGTGACGAACTGACGGAATTCGCAGATGTAATTGGTCGGCTGATCGATATCGATCAGCACTCTATGTATTAGGTTGTAAGAAAAGTTTCATTCCATTCACTTTGGCATTCCGCCAATTTTTTGAAGTTTTCTGGGACCTTCTACCAATAACGCATATACAGGATAATCCATTTACCACTATTGTCGTCATATTCCGTTAGGCTATGACGGAGAATATCGTTCTCGATTGCAAGCCAATTCGAGTGCTTCTGCTTTACGAGTTCAAAAAGCGAAACAGTGCAAGAATCGCAGTAGATAACATATGTGGGACCACGGGTCCTAATATCACTGTCTCCTACGACCCAGCGAAAGTGTGGTTCCGGAAGTTTAAGAACGGAGACTTTTGCTTGGAGGACCAATCACGGTCTGAAAGGCCACTTGCAGTGAATGAGGAGCGCGTTCTGGAGCTGGTTCAGGAGGATCCCTGGCGTTGAACTGCAGAGTAACTCAATCACACCACCATAACTCAAACTCAATCACACCACCCAACACGTGTGGCCTTGGGAAGACACATCGATATGGTGCTCGGATACCGCATGAATTTAGCGACCACCAGTTACAGATGTGCCAGGATACGTGCGTGAACTTCTTGACTTTACGGTGGAATTTCTTCTCTGCTCGAGAACCTGCTCACTGACGACGAAAAGTGAATAGTCTACGTTGACCACACGCGAAAGCGTCAGTGGCTCAGTCGCGGCGAATCAGGAATTCCCACGCCAAGACCGAAACTTCACCCAAAAAAGGTAGTACTAAGTGCCTGGTGGAATTGCAAAGGAGTCATTCACTGGGAGCTACCACTTGAAAACACTACTGTCACTGACGATGTCTACTGCAGGCAGTTTGATCTCGTTGAAGCAGCTCTTCTTGGAAAACAAGAGAAGGCCTTCTTCCTCCACGACAATGCGCGTCCTCACGTTGCAAGGGAGACTCAGGAAAAACTCCAGTGTTTCGGTTGGCATGTTCTGGCCCACCTGCCGAATTCATTGGACCTTGCTCCAACGGACTACCATCTGTTTCTTTCGTTGTCGAACTATTTACAGGAGAAACAACTCGAAAAGTGTCTCGCTGAGTTTTTTCGTCAAAACCTCAGGAATTATATAGAAACGGGATCTACAAATTAATTGACAAATGGCAATATGTTGTAGATAATAATGGTGCATGTGTTCGTTAGTTGTTGTAGGTATGGAATGAGAAAAAAATTTGAAAAAAAACGCACAAGTGGCGGGATACTTTCGTAACAACCTAATATCTAGTTTTTGACTGAAAATTATCATTTCCTTTGGTACAACAAGTTAAACAAGTGTGTTCGCCGGTGAGCAGGCTTTACAGCAAACATTATCGGTCAATCGAGCACGGCCGAAATGGTCTATTAGATTGAGGCATAAATTTTGCAGCATTTCTGTTTTTTCTGGAATTCAAAGTAAACCCGCTGAAGTGTTATGATCTGTTTGAAAGTGTGTTCCAAAGCGATCATTTTGAGTTTTGAATCGTTAATTTTCCTTGCGTTGTTGAAAAGTTTTATCCACTAGAACGGTGGCCACTCAAAGTGAAAAAGTGTGTGATTTCATTTTCAAGTAGTTGAAGGTCGGCATCAACCCAGCTACGAGGGTCAAACACATTCAGAAAGTCCCCGGCAAGTTCACTCCTAACCGAATGAATTATTGGAGATGGTATCAGCAGTTCTTTTCCGCCCAGAAGGGCGGCAAAGACAACCACTCCAGAGAAGATCAACTGCTGTAAACAAAGAACGCCTGCCCAAGTCCATCAAATCGAATTCTTCTCAAACCACACTAGGGCTGACCGCTGGTCTCCACACCTTCCAGATAACCACCGCTCGTCAGCTGCAGTAGTTTGGAAGGTCGCCAAAATCGCCTTCGCCAGTTTCTAATGCGTTGACAGAGTCCCAAGCAAATCGCTGTTCTTCTCTTCCGACTGCAGAGGGCTCCGACACCGGTTCAGGCGAAGGGGCCTGAACTGAATCCTTACCAGCGATGAAGAGCGGATGCTTCGCTACAACTGTCTGCAAAGCCGGAAAGCAATAGCTGGAACGCTACGAGCTGGGGGTTCTGACGTCAAAACCGGAGCGCCACCGAAAGAAAATCCTGCTATGGATCTGTAGTGGTCCAGTGCACCGGGAGCTGCTTCACGTAGCCAAATCATCTTTGTCGCCCACTTCTACCAACAATTCGACTAGTTCCAGCAAAAATTAGTGGAGAAGGAAGTCGATACGAGCCAATGTTTCATCCACCAGGGCAACAGCCGACCGCTTACGGCCTTCATACACGGGCAAAAAGCTAGGAATTGGGCTAGACCAAAATCAAGCAACGTCTATATGTACATCCCGGACATTGCGCAGTCTGACTGCCATCTGCTTCGGTAGATGGAGCACTTCTTCCATGCTAGGCGCTTCGCCGAAGTCGATGAGGTCACGGCAGTAGTACATGACTTCTTCAGGTGGAAACCGACCAAATTCTACCGAGATATAATCCACTCAGTTCATGAAAAGCGGAAGAAACTCATTGAGAATAACGGCAATTACTTCGTTTAAGTCAATCATTTTTCTTTTGTGGTATAATCTTATTTTTGCTGGAAGACAAATTTTGTTGCAAAACTTATGACTCAACCTAATATTTCGGATCGATCTCCTAACCATACATAACCACACAACTGACCACGGAATGCTTTCAGACTTCCATAGAACGTTAAAGAGTGGCCTAGATCACGTAGAAGAAAACTTGAAGCGCTGATTGGAAACATGTAGAACAGGGTTCCTAAATGGTTCTCGCAGGGCAGTTCTGTCTGGTCATAATTTTTTTTGTTTTTGTTACAACCTACCGCAAGCGAATCCACTATTCCTGTTTTGAACGCATTTCTGACAAACGTTTGGCAACAACTGTCATTTACGTTTGCCGAGCTCGTTGGGTACAACAAGGGTACAACATCTTTGAGATTAACGTAGAGGTAACACGATTTGATTTAAGCGTTAAGTAGGTCAAAAACAGACACAAGATTTGTAATTAGTAAGCAAAACAACCTACATATGCAAAGCTTGGACAGAGCTGGTACTCCCAACCTTGCCACCCTCTTTTTCTCATGCTTACTGTAACCTGCCGTAATAGACAGTAAGATCAGATACCGATGTCAGATTTGTCGTCAACGCCCCAAATTTCATTTTTAGGCAAGATTTGGACAAATTTATTATTATTATGGTTACTGTTTTCTATTCTATTATGATAGATTGGAGTAGGCAATGGACGGTTAGGTTAGGTGGTCCCTGTTGAGATCGGGAGCACCAATTTCATCCAGTCTTGTAAATAAGTGTAATTTGGGATGCCGCGAATCTGGCATTCGTTGTTGACCTATTTTAGTCTGATCAATCAATTGTTATTCACTTCCATCTTTAAAGAGCTCGACAAATGAAAATGGCAGTTGTCACGAAGCGCTTGTTTAAAAAGGCGTTGGAAATGAGAGCACCGGCTCTTATGAACGGTCAATCGCAAGATGCAAAACGCAGAGACGGACGGGGATCGAACCAAACACCATTTTACTGTGAGAGAAGCACACAACCACTGCGCCGCCGCCACATCTGATGCAGCTGCCTTTAACAGTGCTGATTACACAACACTGTGTTCAAAGCACCGATCAGCTGTCCCGACAAGGCAAACCTTGACCGGGCAGAACTCGCTCAGGGATTTACTTAACAGTTTTAGTCCACGCGTATGGAATCAAGGTTTGAAGGTCTTTTACGAAATCTAGGCGTCTCTCCAAAGTTCAATGGGGGGCGGAAGGCCCCCTCCCCATCTAAAGCCTGAAGACTTCTACCATAGTTGCTGAAGACGGGTGTCGATGCGAGCCATATATTTCCAATTTTTGAGTATGAGTGAATATTTAGCTCGTCCCAGCGAAGAGTGCGGGAACGGTGAAGAATGTGAAGGTGGCTCAGTATGCGACCAAGTCCGCAAGAAATGCATCTGCAGAGAAGGGCAACGACTCGTCAACGACGTGAGTTTCTTTGCGGAAGCTTCACAGTGATAGGCCCAGAATACGACGGTTTTTTCCGAAAAACCAGCCCTCTGCTTGTCTTTTTCAGAGATGCGAGGACTACGTCGTGCTACCTGGCGGTTCGTGCTCGTCCATTCATGCTCGCTGCAGTGGAGGCTCACATTGCTTCGAGGGTCGCTGCGTGTGTCCTCAGGCTACGTACATCAGTGGAGGCCTGTGTATACCTCGAAGAGCAGGTTCGTCTAGAGTGCCACATAGTTTCACCTCAAGTAGTGATCCTCTGAGCTTCTTTTGTTCAGTGGGACCAGGGAACTACTGCGGCAGCAACGATGTATGTATGGGTGGCTCGGAATGTCGTGAAAACGTCTGCAGCTGCTCCTCGAACACTGTTCTGAAGGGCAACGAATGCGTGATAAGCCGAAAAGGTGAGATTCTCAAATATGACGCCTTTCGTGTCCTTCGGGTGAAGAGAATCCATTGGATCACTCTGGCACGCGAAAGTGACGAATGGAGATGGTGCAGGGATATCAAACCTCTTTTGTTCAGTCTCATATGGAGAGAGATGTACGGATGTGGACGAATGTCAAGGAAATTCCACGTGCACCGGTCACGTGTGTGAATGCCCTCCAGGAATGGTCAACCGAGACGGTATCTGTCAACGACGGCTTACAGGTAAGTCAATAATGTAGCCAACATAGGGAGGAGAGCACGCATCATGGCAATCAGAACGCATCGATTCGGTGGTGCCTGAAGGTCCTGCGCTCTGATTGGTTGGCGCGTGTTCGGTCAGTGCACTGACTGGCTATGACTCCCGCATTACTACTTTGCTCACGATGCTTCTTGATTGCATTTAAACAATTTTCACGCCGAATTGGACAGTTTACAAACAAATTGGACACTTTTCAAATCAAATTGGGCATTTTTTTCAAATCAAATTGGACACTCTTATAAGCTAGCTTAAAACTTGTAAAACCAAAGCAAAAGCTTTCAAATTGAAATAAGCTTCTTCCACATTAAAAAAGAGAATCTCCAAAAGGGTTAGACCAATTTTTTGTTCAAGAAACATTTTAGTCTGATTTTTCTGAAGTTTTAGTTCACCTACCCAATAAGTGAACACATAGTCTAAAGTATTATAAATTCTTATATATAAATTCTTATTTTTTGAGTAAAAATAATGATTTTAAGCCTGTTTTAAAGAACATAAAGATGGCTATTTTTTTAAATAAAAAGGAAGAGATTGCGCCATGCCCTAGTGCAGGACGTCGTGATTTTTGTTCGACAGATAGCAAAATTTTTGTTTGCACGGAGCTTCACTTCTGTAAACGTTGAAAAAATACAATTCTACATATCATAACATATGTCCACAATTTGGTGCTTCATGCAAGCAGCATTTACACCATCAATAAAATAAAAATTGCAACAAGGTTTTAGACTGCATGCTACAATGTGGTCTTTTTATTCACTAATTTATTGTGGCTTTGTTTGTGTTCTAAAACAAAATTTGATTTATTATTTTTCTTCAAAAATTAAAATTTTTATAAAATTCTTACACTCATTCGAGCCGCTTAACAAAAAAATCTATGACAATAATACCCAGTCTCTTGAATAAAAAATTATTCTTAACATTTGGAGGGCCTGAAGTTTAACCAGTAAGGCCCCGTTTATACTTCGTCGCGGGACGACGCGACACCACGCATGGTGGCCATATTGATTTTTCGACGCGATCGATCAATTTGGCCTCATTGGGGGGGGGAGGGGCCTAAGAAGCTCGTTTCGATTTGGAAGATCCTTACATTGGTTTCAGAAGTTTCTGATCAGCTTCTAAGAGTGTCCAATTCGATAGGATAAGGATAAAGGACGGCGTTACTCAATCCCTTTTGGAATGCGCCACGCATTCTACTTCTACGGCATGTCGTGGGAGCGATTTGAATGCGTATTTGACCATACAATGACTTGTGGTGGCCAGCCGATGAACAAGTCAGCGCTCTATCCTTCCCAGGCAAGTCTGGTACCAATTCACCGACCCCGGAGGGATGGAAGGCTTGGTTGGCCTGGGCGGGAAATCCGAACCAGGAACCTGGTATCGGGTGCACGCGACAGCCGGCGCCTCCTCCGACTGCGCTACACGCGCCCATTTGATAGAAAAGTGTCCAATTTTATTTCAAAAATGTCCGATTCGACGTAAAAATAAGACGCATTTCGTTTTTTTTACACATTAATGTGTTCTTTAGTAAATCCCGGATACTTGTGCGGTGTCGACGACCTCTGTGTGGGACACTCCATCTGCATTCGAGGAGTGTGTCAGTGCAGACCAGGCGAGCAGATCGTGCACTCGCAGTGCGTCAGGAGCGACCGCGACGCAGGTTCATTTCTGAATACGTTTGTTGCATTCTATTCAAAAATGTGTCTCTACAAATTTTATAGCGACATCAGTCAAAGGAACCGCTGGAAAAGAAAGCAGCAGGCTTCTTCTTTGATGAAAAATTCCTCTGTTTCTTCTCTTTTTGGGACTTTGGTTGTATTTCCGGTGTAGAATAGCATGCCTACTGCTCTAAGTTGATTTATCCCTTGAACACCTGCACGTATCTAGGCGGGAGGGTACTGATCAGAACTCAGGTTTTAGGTGATTTTATACGGTGTTTCAGTGGTCATTGGCGGAGAATGCTCTCGAGGTGAGCAATGTTTGGGTGGCTCCACATGCAAAGAAGGAGTCTGCGTTTGTCCGGTGGGCACGGTGGTGTCATCCCATCAATGCAAGAAAGTTCAGAAAGGTACGTCACATCAGTTGAGAGCGAATGCAGTCATAAGGATAAAGGACAAAGAACGGCGTGATTCAATCCTCTTTGGGATGCGCCACGCATTCTACTTCTACGGAATGTCGTGGAGGCGTGTAGAATGCGCATTTGGTCATACAATGACTTTCGATGGCCAGCCGATGGACAAGTCAGCGCTCTATCGTTCCCAGACAAGTCCGGTACCAATTCGCCGACCCCGGAGGGATGGAAGGCTTGGTTGGCCTGAGCAGGAAGTCCGAACCAGGAACCTGGTATCGCGTGCACGCGACAGTCGGCGCCTCCTCCGATTGCGCTACACGCGCCCCTGCCTCGACCATCAAATCACCTCCACGACCTCAATGAATCCACTAAAATACTGCTCTGGTCCCCTCGTAAGATCTCCACCTGGGGGAGAACGTTTTCAACCGCTGGACGTATTTCGAACCAATTGCGAAAAACGATAACAATAGAAAATGGTGGAAATCTCTCTGAAATTCTCTCTGTGATCATCTTCGACTATTATGTTCCTTGCAGTGAAGGCTTCTATTTCAGTGTTACCAGGATCGCCGTGTGCTTCTGGAGAACAGTGTGATGGCGGTTCAGTGTGCAACAGCATATCGAAGACATGTCGGTGCCTCCCTGGCTTTCAACAACACCACACTCAATGTATACGAATGGCTGAAGCAAGACCGCGAACTTCAGGTGCGTGCTAACAAGTCGGGATAAGAAGTGAAGAGCAATCTGAGCAAAAATTTTCACAGACGATTCCTTCACCTTTATTTCGTTGAAATGCTCGCTCTGCTTATGCATCAAATATAGAGGGGTTATGGAAAAGTTCTAACAGTAGGACTCTAAGAAGAACGAGAGCTGTGTAGGGATTCTAAGGAGGTGCGGCGAAAGGTATTTACTTAAGTTGGTATAGCTATGTTTTTAAGAAATTCTATCGAACGAAGGAATGAGCGAATAAATTCGATGTCAAAATGTTCAAACGAATGGACGAACGAGTTTATTCGTTATCTAAAAATTTTGAGCGAATGAACGAAGGAATTTATTTTCTCATCAACTTTCTCGATTGATCGAAGATCGAATAACCACCATTTTTCGTTTATTCGAATATTCGAATATTTGTTCGAATCAGGTTCTGTGCTGAAAGGTTTAAAGTTTATTTGATATTTGAAGAAAGTTATTCGATTGTCGAACAAAGTTGAAGTATTCGATTTTCGAATAAAATTCGAACGAATATTCGACTTCTTAAAAGCATCGATGTTCGATTTCGAACGAACATTCAAAATTCTAGAAATATCGAATATTCGAGTACTATGCGAATAAATTATTCGAATAATTATTGAATATATTCGTTCGAGCACAACTATAGGAACTTGTGACGTGCGCTCGAGCCTTTCTTTTTCGCAAAAAAAACCTTCGCAAAATCTCTTCGCTGACGCTCAAATTTTCTGTTGACATTAATCAGGAGTAGGTTGTGTGCAGCATCTTTCATGATTCTTGCGGTTTAGTTCAAGACTTCAGAGAGCTGTGTTGAATTGTTTCAGCAGCTGATACTTCGTCTGACGCAGAAAAAGCGACGCCACCAGCCATGTCACCCCAAGATCGTACAGTCGTCTCATCGCCACCACTGAATCAGAAGATACTCGAGACGTCCACAGCCAGCAGAGTGAAGATGCCGGTTCTACCGTCATCGTCAAATCTCGTGAAAAGTCCCGTCCCTGATGCTGCAACATCGCACCTTCGTTTGACTCGGCCGGACGCCCGGCCACCTACGACGGCCAAACCTCTCCCTTGGTTCAAAAGTGCGCTTTTCCCTCTATAGACCCATTCTTAGCAGACTTTTTAGGGAGTTGTAATCAATCTTGACGTGCCATCATGGGAGACCTAATTTTTCTTTTTTTTTTTGGTAGCACAAAATTCTAGTAGGGGTTCTCTTCTGATATGTAGTAGGGCTAGTCTGCAATCTTATTTAGTTTTTTGTAGATGTTGTGATTTTTTTCTTCGAATTGAACACTTTTCAAGTCAACCTGAACACCTTTCAAAACAAGTTTTGAAATTAAAGTGAATTCTTCCAAACTGAAATTGGCTTCTTCTATATTAAGTTAGAAACTCTCCGGAAAGGTTAGAATAATTTCTTCTCCAAGTAAAATTTTAGTATAACTTTCAATAGAGTTTTAGTTGTTCAACTACCCAACAAATAATCACATTGTTTGAAATTTTATAAAAATATTACTTTTAGACAAAATTTGATGGTTTTGCTTGATTGTCTTGTTTCAGAGAGCAGGAAGATGGCCATTTTTAGTGCCAAAAGAAGACTGCCCACGTCCAAGATGTCGAGTTTTTTTATACTATTGATAGTAGATTTTTTGGTACCGTCTTTTAGTGCGTTATATTCTTGCTTTTTTGCTGCATTTTAAGACAATTTTAACTGATTTTTTTCTGAAAAAAATAAATAAAAAATATTACACTTATTGGGGCAGGTAAGCTAAACAGTTTCAAAGAAAGTTATACATAATTTGACACTATTGTACTTTACGGACTTCAGAGGACGAGGAGAGGTCGAAAAAAAATTTTCGCCCAAACTTCGCCTAGGGGGTTATTTGCGGTGCTGATCACGAATCTGACATATGTTTGTAAAAATTCGGCCGATTACGGTAGGTTACGGTAGGCACCGGTGACTAAGGCTGTCGAGTTCGTGATCAACGATTTCGCCCAAACTTCGCCTAGGGAGGGGGGAGGTTATTTGGGGTGCTGATAACGATTCTAACATCCGTTTTTCGTTTAATGCTGGAGTTTGGGCAAATCGGTGACCATTACCTTAGTTACCCGTACCTACCGTAATCTACCGTTCTGTACCGTAAAATGAAAAACAGATGTCAGATTCGTGAGCAGCACCCCAAATAACTTCCTTAGGCGAAATTTGGGCAAAATCGGTGATTATGACCTCGACAGATTTAGTCACCGGTACCTACCGTAACCTACCGTAATCGGCCAACATTTTAAAAACTGATGTCAGATTCGTGATCAGCACCCCAAATAAACCCTTAGGCCTGAGTTATACTCCCGCGGAAGCATCCGCGGAAGGGCGGGAATCGCGCTGAGACTCCTCACCTGGTGGCCAATCGCCGCGCCTCGCCACGCCCGCCTCCGCCGTGCACCATTGGTCCGCGGACGTTCCGCGGATGTTCCCGTGGGAGTATAACAGATGCCTTAGGCGAAGTTTGGGCGAAAATTTTTTTTCGACATCTCCTCGTCCTCTTGAGTACGTAATGCACAATAGTGCCCAAAATTTTCCTTGAACAAAAAATTCCTCTATCTTATTGAAAATTATTTCGATTTAAAAGAGTTTGCTTTGATTTCAAAGGTATTAAAGCTAGTTTAGTAGAGGGTCTAATTTGATTCGAAAAGTGTGAAGTTTGATTTGAAAGGCGTCTAATTTGATTTAAAAAGAAGTTTTTTCGGTTTGACGTGAGGGTGACATAATCTTATAGCTTTGGAGACCCTATGTAAGTTACAGAGAGGGTTCAAATGAGTTTGGGGTCCTGTATGTAGTACTTCAAAGTTTTAAAGTCCAAAGTAGTCTCCAGTTTTGTTGTCCATTCCTCTACCCTAGCTTTCTCATTCACAACAAAGTGAGATCGTTTAGCTCGACGATGCTCGACGTCGAACCAATGCCCTTCAGGAAGCAGTTGTGTCAGTGGAGAGTGTCGTTGCTCTCAAGGATTGGCGCTCAATCGTCTTGGACTATGTGTTCCTGTCACGTATGGTACGTAATAGCACAATAGATGCGTAGTAGCGCAGTCGGAGGAGGCGCCGACTCTTGCGTGAACCCAGCTCCAGGTTCTTGGTTCGGATTTACCACCCAAGCCAACCAAACCTTCCATCCCTCCGGTGCCAGTGAATTGGTACCAGACTTGACTGGAAACGAGAAAAAGATGAATTGCTTATCGGCTGGGCGCAGAAAGTCTTTATGTAGACGAAACACATATTCAAACGTCCTTAACGTCATCCCGTAGAAGTGGAATGCGCGGCTCACCTGGGAAAGGGTTTGGTTAACGGCGTGCTTTATCCATTACAGTAATCGGTGATGGCGTGTTACTTTCTTTGGAAGGCACTGGAATTGCGCTTCCTTAGAAGATGTGATCTACCTGTGCTTTTCTTGCAGAATGCAAGAAAAGGTAGATCGCATCGTAGATCACAGGTAGATCACACACGGGTAGATCACACACAGGTAGATCACACACACAGGTAGATCACACGAATGTAGATGACACACATGTAGATCACACACATGTAGATCACACACATGTAGATCACATTGCATGTCTCAAATACGCTTCTACAAGCAGAATGTGTGCGTCCTAACCGCTGCAATTTAGGAGTGTTTCCTTCCTAAGACTTTATTGGCAGCATTTCGTCGCTACATTTAAACATCAATCAAATTCTACGACAAAACATCTTAAGGTTCACCGAAATTCGAAAGTGGGCAGTGTTTCGTCTGCTTCACATGTCCTTTTATTGATTATCAGTCTGCTCAAGCGCCTCCAGTAACTTTTCCATTCGTCCCTTTCGCGTGCCAAAGTGATCCAATGGATCGTCATCGCTCGCTGGACACGAAAAGCGTCATATCGTTCGTTCAGGGCCTTTACGAAGAAATCCGATTAATCCGTTGCGTTTCGACGCTGATGATTGTGAATGTCTTGATACCCTCTCAGGCCACATCTTCCTTCTGCTACTTTCTTGCACTAGATCGTTGAACCCGTTAACTTCACGATCTGGAATCTTAGGATTCGAATACATTCGCTCATTGAGTGGAAGCTTAGCTTCAGGCTATCTTCAGTCTGCGTTTCCGTTGAACAGAACGGTGCATCAGAAACTCGTCCATTTTCCATGAGCGTTGCCTTCATAAGGTTCTGCTGTAGCTCTATGCCTCCACGTGTGTAGCTGTTCCTAATCTTCTACCGTAATCCGATTCCAGTGCATCCCGGAATGCCCTGTTCCGATGGAGAAGTATGCAGAGGAGACGCGGAGTGTCGCACCGGTGTGTGCGTGTGTCCATCTGGCCGACGCCTTCAGGACAACCAGTGTCTGTCTGTCACAAGAGGTTCAGTGGACGGTTTTCATTCGAGATTCTGTCTTCTGTAACTAATCCGCCTTGAAGCATGCTTCGCCTGCTGTTGTAATACCTTGTCATAACGTTGTCTAACAGTTGTTGCATGCCCTACTAATTCCTTGCAGAAAAGAGAAAGGTGCCGAGGGCTCATGTGAACGAAAAAGATGCGCAGTTTATTAATTTGATGAAGAACGCCGAGCAGAGCTTGTCCAAGATCAGCGCTCCGTTGTATGCCTCCCTGGGAGATTCCTGTTCCTTCCAAATGCCCTGCATCGCTATTGGAAGTCAGTGCATCAATGGAGTATGCGAGTGCAGCTCGGGGTCCCTGCAGTCTGGCAACTCCTGCGTTGCTCTTCAGAATCGTACGTTTAATTCACTAAATGGTTCTTTCTTCTCAGCGCTATTTTTTAAATGAGGTGCTTTCTAGTCAACAGAGGTACCGTCGGTCCTGGCCAGCGCTGTTCGCCGGGAGCATTTTGTTCTGGAGGAGCTTCATGCGTGGCCGGTGCGTGTCGATGTCCGAATGGATTTCTTCCACGACAAAACGTTTGTATGCGTGCTCTAGGTATGTCTCTTCAGCTATGCATTGCTCAAAATTAGGCTATGAATATAAAACGTAAGAAAAGGTAGAATTTCAATGAAGTAAAGAAAGATGTACAATGTTAAAGTTTTCAAATTATAAATAATTAAATAATGTAACATAATACAAAAATTATAAAAAGATTCGTTTCGCCAATGTCTTCAGACGAAACTTTGTGCTATGCTCTCCCGTGGTTCTTCAGTGAAGAAGAGGAGCATATTTTAAGACTTCTTTAAAACCTCTCTATATACGAAGAGAGGTAGGAGGACGGAAACGCAAGGAAGATCAGATGAGGAAAAGATGAGAAAGAATGAATATGAAAATTCAGTTACAGTCCTATTAAGCTATGAATGCTTTGATAGGCTACTTCCCGCCTTGCCGCACTTTCTGTACCCATCGGGCAATTACTCAACAAGTACCACTTTGTGTAATAAGGATGGCTTTAGTGTTATAATCTTCGCATTCTGTCTTTGATTTCGTTTGCTACCAACATGTCCACGGATAGATCGACAGCGCGATACTGCGCCTTACACCACCAGCGTTGTTTGACCGAACGGCACATCCACGACATCTTCCTAGAAGCAATCACCTATCAGCACTCACACGTCATATCGGGATGAGCCGGCCCAGTTGGTGGTGTAAGGCGCAGCATCGCGGCCCGGAAAGCAGTAGGTGCGGGTTCGAGTGCACCCTGGTGCAAGAGTTTTGATCGCAACGAAACATGCTTCTAATAGCTTCCAAAATATTTGCGTTTTTATTTTGAAATATGGAATTCTGAAGGGGTCGAGATAGACACTTTGTGACGCAAAAAGCCCCGCTTGTGTTCTTTGACACCTTTCCCTCCCATTGACTAAAAATAGGACCGACATTGTACGTTTCACTTACCACTGCATATTTTAGATCCGTCTATAAGTACGTGTGGATCTTCTGGAGAATGTGGTTTTGGAGCATCATGCATCAACGGAAGATGCGCTTGCCAACAAGGAGCGACCGCTGTTGGCGGCCTTTGTGTGCCGCCGTTCCTTGGCGGTGGAACGGCTGGGAGTAAGTCTAACCCCTTTAGCTCTTCGTTTGCTGCATTGGACTTGACTTTCGTGCTTCAGGATTTGGTACGCCCTGTGCTGACAACACAGTATTTTGCGTTGGTGGATCACTCTGCGTAGGTGGCGTATGCGTATGTCCGGGTGGTCAGCAGAATATTAACAACGTTTGTGCTCCGACAATACCGAGCAACTTAACATTGGGTAAGTTAAGCGATTTATATGGCGTTTTGACAAGTGGTATGCGCATAAATTTCAGTTCCACCTGGACTTTCATGTGTAGAAGGAGAAAACTTTTGCACTGGCAACTCTGTCTGTGCCAATGGCTACTGTGTCTGTCCCGGTGGTGAGGTCATTCAGTAAGTGATTACTGCGGCGGATTTTCGTAAACTGTCCTAGAGATAACAGCACAAACAGCAATAGGATTTGAAGTCACTTGACATGATCGCGTTTAAGCCCCCGTGAGATGGAGGCTTCTGGAATTGTGAGTTTCCATGGATGGTCTTGGTCGACATGATAAACTCAGACAGCCTTTCACCTTGCTCTTTCCACTCCAAACCGTGGGTTCCGATGTGAAGTTCTTCCGACGACCTTCGCGGTCCGATCTTGGCGTTGAAGTAGCCGACAATCACCTTGTAGAAGGAGTGATCTTCCTTATAGAACTTCTCCAGCTCCACGTAGAAGGCTTCGACCCCTTCGTCGTCGTAGTCGGAGGTTGGGGCATACGCGACGAATACAGTCAAAGCTGGCACGGAGCCACATCGCTTCAGTCGCAGACGTCCGATTCGGGTTGTCAGAGACACGTACGAATCGATGTTCATGGCCAAGTGCGTGTTGACGAGGACACCAACACCGCCTACTCCCCTGCTGTCGCATGTTCCGAGGAACAGTTCTTCTCCGGAGTCGTAGGCGACGTGTAGGGGGTGGTGTCTTCTCGTCTCGGTCAGTCCGATGACGTCGTACTTGATCTTCCTGGCTTGCATCATCAGGTCCTCGACGGATGCTTCCGATGCAAGCGTGTGGGCGTTGTAAGTACAGATCGTCATCCTAGTTCTTCTCAATTTACGCAGCCTGGTTAGGCCCTGAGATTTTAGCAGCCTCTCCGTACTCGTCCTTCCCATCGCTGCAGAAATGGGGGCTCTTTCGTGGTCAGGGGAATGAGGCCCTTTAGTGCTGCTGTGTTTGACTGCAATACAACACGGGTAACTAGTCAGGCTCTGTCGTGCGGGCGAAGAACTCCGGGCAGCCAGCCAGACCGAAGAGCAAATTGTGTAGACGTCAAAAACCCTCAAATCTCAAATAGTCAGTTGAAATGCAAAATCACAA
Organism: Heligmosomoides polygyrus polygyrus; assembly: GCA_947396885.1. Classification (NCBI taxonomy): domain Eukaryota; kingdom Metazoa; phylum Nematoda; class Chromadorea; order Rhabditida; family Heligmosomidae; genus Heligmosomoides; species Heligmosomoides polygyrus. The sequence continues at coordinate 88,658,317 of OX377206.1, forward strand.
CAACGCCGGAGAAGCGAACCCCCGACCTCTCCCGCACGAAACAACGCACTATCCACTGCACCCCGAGCCGCTTGGCTGCGGTGCAATCGCGGGCGTACAAGAGCGTACAAGAGAGCGCCAGCGCACAGCTTCCGCGTTCCACCGCGAACACCTGACCGAATCGATTGCACGGGGGGGAGGGGGGGGGGGGTTAAACGCGATCCACTTGACATAGGGCTACCGTAATCCTTGGCGTAAAATATGTGCCTGCTGCCGCGGTCACGGGTGCGGTGCGCACAAAATGACGCCCAATTTCTGGCCTTGGTCAAATGTATTACAAGCCGATTGCGTCGCACATTTCTGGATTTAGTACTTACTCTTCGTTGCTTCGAATGTGAGCGCACAAAGCACTACAAGCACCTATGTTGATAGGAAAAAGTTCCCACAGAAGGCACGGCAAGAACGATTCAGAAGGGGCTAACATTGACTAAGATGTTTGGTGAAGTGCTTCTGTTTGGTGAAACACTAGATCGTATTAGTCGATTATCCGCTATCTATCCTTTCGCTAATGTGTTATTGTTGAATGTTATCCAGCTATCGGTTAATTACAGTTCGCACTCTCTAAATCATGCAAAATTGAATACACTATGTACCTCTCAGAGCTGTTGTGAATTGTTGGGCAAAATTGACTTCTCGAGATGAAAAATGACGCAAATAACAGGACAAAACAATCAATGGATGGTCCCATGCTAGAGCTATTCCAAATTCGCTCCTTTTTTTGCTCAAAATATTGCATTCGTTTTAAACCGCCAGAATCGGTTCATGTCGCAAAAGTAGGCAGCAGAATGTGCGGGAACGCGCTGGAGCACCGCCCGTAATCGCGGTAGCCAATCAGAGCACCGATTGAGCACGCCTCCTCTGAGTGGCGCGGTCGGTCTTCGAGGCAGGCAAACCTCAGACGCACAGGCAGGTCGTTTTGGTGTTGTAACTGATAGGTGTTTAGGTGGTGGGAAATGTTGGCACGCGTAGTGTAGTTGAACCGCGTTCCGGTGTTTTCTCTCCTGCTGCGTTTCAGCTTCCTCGCCAACCTAACAGTTGATTGTAAGCATTGATTGATAGCTCATGTGACCTACCTGTGCGCCTGAGCCCCGCGCGTGACACTGATATGTGTATGTTCATCGGTGCCTGATTGACTGGCGCGATTATGGTAAGTGCTTTGACGCGTTCCCGCACCCCGCACCCGCTGCCTACGCTGCCTTGCGACATGCACCCCAAAGCTTAACGTAGGGCTCCATTTCGAACGCACCATCCTTCTAACCTCTCCAAGACACACATATATTACGCCGAGGATTACGGTAGCCCTATATCAACTCTTCCTAATTCCTATTCTTTTACACTACTACGAATGAAACAGAACAAAAGTTTCCATCCAGTTCTCATGGTTCTGTGTCGCTTTGTTCATGCTCGTAATTCCTCTGTTTGGCTAGCAAAATTTGGAGATTTGAACGCTTTTTGGCCCAAATTGTATAACGCTTCTGAGATGCCTCCCAGATTTTGATCATGTAAATCTTCGAAGCAGATGAATAAAAGTGACTGACGTTAACCTGTTAAGAAATCAAATGTGCATACCCGTGGACACCGAAGCGTCTCCTGGTGAGATGTGTGAAGCTGGTGTGACGAAGTGTACTGGACATTCCCAATGCATCAATGGAGTATGTCGCTGTCCACCTGGTCAGGTATGTTGTAGCCGGGCGTTGTTGCATTGCGTTTCGCTTCAAAACAGGCTATAGACATTGCTGTAACCAATGAGAAAAGGATTCTTCTGATTTATCCTAGTCGGGGGGGGGGAGGGTTAACCCCAAACGTGGCAGTTGCGTATGCCCAATCACAGGGATAACCCCTCTTTCCCTGAATTTATCCGAGAGCGTTCATATCATGCATGACTCAGCAACTGGACCCCTCAATCAGAATCAAGGAAGGGGATTACTCACTGTGTCATTCCCGATAAGGACGATTTTCTGTCCATTCAAAGAATTAAACAATTTTTGGAAGGCCTGTATGTCTGGTAGCTTGTCATGTTAAGCCAAATTCAATTTCATGCCTATTATTAGGTTGTAAGGCAAGTTCTGGCAGTTTTCACGCCTCTTTGGTATCAGCATGCACTAAATTTCAACGGCTGGTCAACTAATCGACAAGTTGTGCTTCTCAGGTGAGGAAACAGTTCTTCCTCTTGCTGAAGTGCTTTTCATGTGTTTCTTCAACATTTTTGATTTCTGAGGGAACCTTAATTATAGCATGGACAAGACGGTTTTCCGAACTGTTCTACTTCACGAGTTCAAACTTGGTCGGACTGTGATGGAAACAGATGTGAATGTAAACACTGCATGGGGAGAAGGTACCGCCTATGAGCGAACCGTTTTTCGCTGGTTCAGCAAGTTTCGGAATGGAATAGAGTTGATTGAAGACGAGGCACGAGCTGGAAGACAATCGCTCGTTGATCACGATGCCATGAAGGAAATAGTCGAAAAGGACCCTCGGTAACCACTCTGGGAGATAGCAAGAAACCTAGGGGTTTCCCATATAGTTGCTGTTGTGGTCACCTCAAGCTGAGCATGGTGAAAAAAACTCGACAGGGGGTGCCCCACAACGTCACCGAAGCGCAGCAGCTGAGGCGAATGGAGGTCGCGAGTTCCCTGATCAGAAGAAATTCTACGGAGCCGTTCCTCCATCGACTTGTCACCTGCGACGAGAAATGGGTCCTGCATGATAATAAGAAGCGTTCTGCTCAGTGGACAAATGTCAACGAGCCCCCGAAAACCTTTCCGAAGCCGGATTTACACTGCAAGAAGACAATGATTACGGTCTGGTGGACTGCAGCTGGAATAGTCCACTTTTCCTTTCTTTCTCCTGGGCAAACGATAACAGCAAAGCTGTACTGCGAGCAACTGGTAGAAGTGTAGGCAAAATTGAAGAAAAAGCAGCCTTCACTGGTGAATTGACACGGCGACTTCTGCATGACAACGCATGGCATGTTTCGCTGATGGTTCTCCAAAAATTGGACGAACTGCAGGTCGAAACTCTCCCTCATCCGTCATATTCGCCAGACCTAGTGCCAACTGACTTACACTTTTTCAAGCATCTAGATAGCTTTTTAAAAGATAGAGCGTTTAAAACCAACGTGATGTAGAACCTATATTCCTAGAATTTATTCAGTCTAGATCGTCAGATTTTCAAGAAAATGGCATATTTAAGCAGGTGTCACGTTGGAAGAGCTCAGTTGATTCTAATGGTGCTTATTTTGAATGAAACGGTGCAATTTGAGTTGAGTTATGGCGTTTCGAAAATAATGTGGAAAAACTGCCAGAACTTTCCTTACAACCTAATATATTTATGATTTTTAATAGTTAACAGGGGATAGGGCTTTCTTAAAGACTCTTCGTTCTGTTTAGGTTCTTCTTGCCGGCGAGAAAAGATGTGCACTGGTCCAAAATGCCTGTCCGATCAGCAGCTGCTGTGCAGGAAAGTGTCCGTGTCCAAATAACGCAAATCCGACCGGACCTCTCTGCTTTCCAACAATTTTACCAGTGCCAATAGTGCCGAGTCCTTGTGAGTTCTTGCTGAATCCTCGTAGGAGAAGTGATCAGTGTTATCATTGTGTCACCGCAGATTTCGGAGCTCCTGGACAGCAGTGCGATTTTCGAAAAGGCTCACGACTTTGCAACGGCAGAGCGCTCTGCATAAAGAATCAGTGCGTGTGCCCAACGAATCTGATCCTCAACGGAAACCGATGTGTGGAGTTCGTCGGCAACTCACTTCCTGGACAGAGCTGTGCAACACCTGGAGTCATTTGCAGAGGTGAGCATGTTCGGCGAAAAACGCGCCTGCTTCCACTGGACACAGTTTGGTGCCCAGTTTTCAAAACAAGGAGCTACTTAAATAAGAAGGTCTTCTCATTATTATCACGCTTATTGATTTTTACTGCAGTTTCTGTCCTTTTTCGAGTTAACATTATGTTCCGTTTAGTTGCTTCATGACGCACTCTCTGTAGCGTACTAAATAAATAAATAAATAAATAAAAGAGGAGAGAGGGTCAACCGTCTTCCTTCACCTTAAGCCCTAGTTTATACCTGCGTCGTCGCGCGGCGCGGCATCATGGTCGGGATAGATATCGACGGCGCGGCGCGATAAATCGATATCTATGGCAATCGTGATGACGCGCCGCCTGGCGGCACAAGTATAAACTAGGGCTAACTTCGAGAGAAGTCTTTCAAAACGAAAGCGTTAAGCATGGCTAAATACGTATCACACCTGTGGAAGGATACCTAGTTTAGAACGTTTTGATATGAGGATACCCAGAACACTTTGATAAGAACTTTAAAGCGTTATTTTAGCTGAAGAGAAAAGAATTTTTTATTGCAGTCCAAAAAGTGCAAACACGTTTAGGCACACTTCTTTATAGAGAAGGTTAAAGGTCGGAGCTTTTCGATCTATTTGTGGGATGTGCCATGCATTCTGTTTTTATGGGAAGTGGGTTAGCGAAAAAATGATATTCTTTTCTCACTCTTTTTTAAAAATTTCTATAACTAAGCTTGTTACCTTTGCGGATTTAGGACCACTAATTTGTAGGTGAACGAATGCCCTTGTCTTTTCAGTTTCCGCATTTTTCGGGAAAATAGATGTAGTTGCCATCTCTGTATCAGTAAAATTTTTGTAAGCATGACCTTGCAACTTAGAGCAGTTTACAGTCAAAATTTTGTAACTCGTCGGCGATTTAAAGGATAAAAGGATAAAGGACGGCGTTACTCAATCCTTTTTGGGATGCGCCACGCATTCTACTTCTACGGGATGCCCTGGAGGCGACTTGAATGCGTATTTGACCATACAATGACTTGTGGTGGCCAGCCGATGAACAAGTCAGCGCTCTATCCTTCCCAGACAAGTCTGGTACCAATTCACCGACCCCGGAGGGATGGAAGGATTGGTTGGCCTGGGCGGGAAATCCGAACCAGGAACCTGGTATCGGGTGCAGGCGACAGCCGGCGCCTCCTCCGACTGCGCTCCACGCGCCCTGCTCAGCGATTTATCCTTTTAAAGCATGTCTGGCACCGATTCACAGACCAAGGGTGGGGTGAAAGGATTGGTTGATCTAGGCGTAACCCGTACCACGAACCTCGTTCGGTCGTTCGGAACGTACGCGATGCATCTTCTCCATTAGCGCTATTCTTACGCCCGCTGCATTTGAAGCACGTTTTAACACTGATATCTTCTGTCCGATTACGATTGTAAAGCACTTACAAGGGAAGGGTCTGAAACGTAGGTCTGATCAAGGGAGCGAATCATATGGGAATCAGGATGTTGGCAGATCTTGTTTGCAGATAAAAATGAATTCTAGTAAAGATAGTAATAAACAATTCGCAAGAAAGTTACTCTGTTTAGGATACATCTGGAAAAATGCGCAGGAAACGCTTGAATATTGTGTAGACGCCAGGAGCCCTCAAATGTTAACCAATCAGTTCAAATGCAAAAGCACCGTAACGCGGGAGAACCGAACCCCCACCTCTCTCGCATGAATCAACACCCCTATCCACCGCGCCTCCGGCTGCTTGCTGGTAGTGGCATCGCGGCGCACAAGAGACTCCTCGGCGCTCTTGAGGCGCAGATTCTATGGTAATATTTTAAGGAATCCCTGCTCCTTGGGTTTAACGACTTGACAAAAATAAACGCATTTTTATACCAATTGAGGGGAGGAGATTCTTCGTATACGACTCTCTCTCTCTGTTCAGAGATACGCTTCAGACCCTTCCCTTGTTAGACGAGCACAGTGTTTAGGTGGTTCATCGTGCTCTGGCGGAATCTGTAAATGTGACTTCGACTTCGTGGTGAGGAACTATCAATGCACTCCCACGAGTGCTGATGGCGTCGTTCCTGTTCCGACGCCGTTCCCGATGATCTTCACCTTCGTACCCGGTCCTCTGGCCCCAGTGACTGCGCCATCGACGTTCATTTTCTCTCGTACGTTCATCAGCTTTTCCGCAAAAGTGCAAGAGGAGTTCCATCAGTATCTCTTACAGTTCGACCTGGTGCTGCTTGTGATCCGAACTGTGGAACGTGCTCTCAGCGCTGCGGTGGAGGATCCATCTGCATAGGTGGCGTGTGCACATGCCCCGTCGGAACATACGACTTCCTTGGGGTGTGCACTCCTCTGACCTCTCAATCAGTGAGTCATTTGTTCAAAGTGAAAATCTCCCACAGGAGAAATTAGGGCATCGTTTAGGATCAAAGATCGACCACCGCAGCTCTTTTCGCTCGTCCGGGAGAACGATGTGACATCGGCATCCGATGCACCGGAGGCTCCACCTGCGTCCTTGGGACGTGTACATGTAACGACGGCTACCAACCAAGGCTTGTTTCCCTTCCAATCGTTGCAGAAACCTCATCTGACGCTACCAATAATGTTGAGGACTTCCAGTCTGGATCGCGCCTCATGCGTGCTGACCTCGTTGCCGTTGTCACAACGAGCCTATCCTGTGAACGTCTGCAAGGATGATGAACAGTGTCCAGGAAAATCGACGTGTTCTCTTGGAAAATGCGTCTGTCCAGGAACACAAACCTTGGAAGATGGAATTTGCGTTCAGAAATTGGATACTGTAGGTCTTCCTGACCCGTTCATGGTTAAACTATGTACACAACCTGGTTCCAGGTTCCTGGTTCACGTTTCCCGTCCAGCCTCAGCCAATCCTCCGATCCTTTCGGGGTCGGTAGCAGAGTTGTTTAGGAACGACAAGACAGTGACTTGTCCATCAGATGGCCCGGAAGTAGAACGCGTAGCGCATCCTGAAAGTGCTTGGTTCACAGCGTACTTCATCCTTTACCTATAGGTGCTTTCAGATTGCCACAATGACATTCTGTAAAGGGAGAAAGCATGGCGCATCCTAAATGGGACTGATTAATTTTAACGTCTTTTTTCTTTCTCCTAAATGGGACTGATTAACGTCCTTTTTTCATCCTTTATTTAATTGAATAAGGAAACACCTACCTCCGACAGCGATAGGGCACCGCAGTGTGTAGTGTCTATTAGATAATAGTTCATTTTCAAGTCATTTTCTTTAAGCCTCAAGTGGCTGTCCTAAAGCTTATAAGTTGTTACAACGACGTTTTCTTGCGAACAAAACCCTAGCTTTAAGCGGGACTCGAACCCGCACCTCTGCTTGTCGCGCAGGATCCTCCACGCCACTGCACCACCGGTTATGTTTGTTTGAGCGCAGGGAGTGCGTGTTCGAGTCCTACCTGGCGCTAGAGTTTTGATCGCAGCAAAATGCTGTTGAACAGTTCACTTTCAATTTTATATCGCCGTCGATAAGAATGAGTGAAATGCACACCCCACCCCACACATGGATTGATCGCATTTTGGTGAAAGTGTGTGGAAAGTAAGAGCAATTTTGCTTTTTGCACATAAATTCCGCTGGAATGCATCTGTACCATAAACTTCGTGTATAGAACTGGGAGCAATTTTGGTACAAGTCGCCAAGATGGGCAGCATTGATAAGTGGACTGCGCCAGCCAATCATAACCAAGCGGAGCACCGATCGAACACACATCAGCCAATCAGGCTACCTACCAACAGCGCACGCCCTCTCCGAGTGACACGTTCACTCGATGAGGTCTGATTTGCTGGTGCGTTCCCACCTCTCAATGCTGCCCACCTTCGCGATTAGTTCGAACAATAGACGGCATTATTCGATCCCTTTTTTGATGCGCCCCGCATTCTACTTCTCCGGGATGTCATGGAGGCGATTTGAATGCGTATTTGACCTGTACAGTGACTTGCAGTGGCCGATGAAGTCGGTGTCTAATCCCTCCCACATGAGCTTGATAACAATTCTTCGACCCAGGAGGGACGGAGGGTGGAGTCTGGGCATGAAATCCGAACCAGAAACGTGGAATGGAGTCTACGCGGCAGTCGATACCTTTTCCGACTGCGCTATCACGCCCCAATAGAAATAGAAAATAGATAATTGGTTGAAATCTCATCAAGTTCACCGTAGTCAACGAAAAAAGCTATCATGCCTTTTTGTCATCCAGTGATGTTAGAGTAGAAACCAATGAAATTCGAAAAGTGACCGAAGAAGGTGGTGTCAAGTGGGGATCTATCCTAATCGGTGGGGTGGGGGCATATAGTGATTTGCGTCTTCTTTCCCTCCAATGAGTTTCTGTGAGAGCTTCAGCTGCTGTCCTCTATCGCGAGGGCTTTCATCTAATTTTAGGGAGTTTGACGGCATGACATGAGATAACGTGCGCAAATGACACCTTACGGTTGCCCCTCCCCACTAGGATAGATCCTCAAGTAGGTCTGGGTCATCAGAAAAAGTTCTCCTTTTCTAAACTAGCAAATAACGGAACTCGAAGGTTTTTCAATAGTCTCAATGCTAATATTTAGCCATATCCTGGATCTCCGTGTTTTCAACGATGCGCTAACGGAGCATCTTGTGTTTCCGACTTCTGCGTTTGCACAAGCGGCCAATCCACCAACGCTTCTGGACACTGCGTCTCAGCTTCGTCTTCAAATCGAACACCAAGTGAGAATTTCTCCTCTTTAAAGAATGTGAACCTGTACAAGCATACAGACTGCCATTTTCGGCCTTCAGTGCTTCCCGGAGCTCCGTGTGATAGCAATCCGTCTGGCTGTGAAGGCAATTCACAATGTTTGAATGGATTCTGCGTGTGCTCGAAGGGCTCTGTGAACAAAGGAGCCGGAGTGTGCTGGGAGGCGCAGCGTGGGTTCCTCTTTCCGTTTGAAGAACTCACAATGTTTGCGGGTGCCAGTAGCGTCTCCATTCGTCCCTGTCGCGTGCCAGAGTGCTCCAATGGATCCTCCTCGCTCGAGGGAGACGAAGAACGTCATATCATTCGTTAAGGGGCTTTTCACAAGAAGTCCGACTAACGTGTTGGTAGGCGTCCTGAAGCCAGATTCATCAACGATTTACAGAGATTTAACGGAGAAATTACAGCCAAAATTCCTGATAACGCCAACATTTCACCATATCGCGTTGGTAAGCCGCGTCAATTTGCGTTTTTTAGGAATTTTGGCTGTAAGTTCTCCGTTAAAGCTCTGTAAGTCGTTGATGAATACGGCCTCTGGTGTTCTCTGTACATCCCGCAGAATCCAATCGGGGACGGCTCTCGTCCAGCGGGTGTCTGCGAAGCGCATTACGTGTTCGGCCCACCTAATTTTCGACGACTTGGATCATGCGACAGCTTCTCTGGTAGTCGATACCTGTTGTTAATGCTGTCTACATGGGGAGGGGCGCGCCAGGTCCAATCAGGACGCACCGAGAGGTCGTCTCAGCCGGAGGGACGTGCTCAGTGGCTCCAGGGCATGCCCAACAACCACGCGCGAAAAAAGGGGAGGAGAACCCTGGGTACAGCACTTACTCATCGCCGCGTGCGACGTTGAACTCGGTAAAGATGCGATGTTCCTCTGGAGTAACGCATACATTCGACATCCTGATTGGCCGGCACATGCTTGATAGGTGCTCGGATTCATTGTGATTGGCTGGGCCATTCGCTTTTCTCCACGTAGGCCACATTAACGACTAGTACGTATTCTCTTCTTTTTTATCGTACTTGACTACGTTGGTTTCATTAAAATTTTCTCATCGCTTTCTCATCAGCACTGCCTTCTACAGCAGTTCCCGCAGCAGCATTCTCTTCTGAATTCATTCGAAGACACTCAAACTTGGGTAATTAAACCTGGGTAGTAGCTGTGTTAACTTGGGTAATAGGTGTAACGTGGTGTCAGGCTGCTCTCAGAGTTCAGATTAAAATTTTAAGCCGTGAAGGGATCAAGCTATATCCAGCATAGTTACAGGCAGCACAATACCAAAGACAACGCTTAAACTAGTGTCAGGATTAAGATTACTCTCCTGTTTTGTCTAATACATAATTCTGTTGAGTGGCAACTAGCCCTCGCAGTACCTCGTAGAAGTGAAAGGCGTGGCCCATTCCAAAAGGGACTGAGTGGCTCCTCCCATCGTTTATCTTTTACTTTATTATTTATTTACGTAATCACGACTATATTTTTGATTTTATTTTAATTAATTCATCTTTATTTGCAGGTGCATCCGTGTTGTGCAAGTCATACAAGGATTGTAAATCACCTCGTGTCTGTGGCCCGAATCTTACATGCGAATGCCCATTTACAATGAGGGAGGACTCGAATGGTGTTTGTCGCTACAGAAAGAAGAGCGGTATGAACACCGAAGCCAGACCTCTTTTGTCGACGGCAAATTTGGGAACCAGACCATTTTTTTGTCTTTTTTAAATTTTTCTAGGTTGGGAAAACCGGTGTCTAAAAACGACGAGGATCGTAATTAGGGCGTTTCAGTAATTTTGGTTACCAAACCATACGAAGGTCCAACCGGGTTAAGCTGTGTTTTTTAAACGGTCGATTTTCGTTATAGCGTCAAAACCTCAAAGAAACCTTGTTTTGGATAACTTCAGAACACGCCTTTTTTCGCAGTTACGTTTGAATTACAATCAGACTGGAAACAACCTTCAAGGTGGAAATCTTAATCGCTGATTCTTCGAAAACCTTTGCTCTTTTAAATGAGGCTTAAAATTGGCAAAAGTGCACAACAAAAAGCGAGTTCACTACATAGGAAGTCTCCCTGGGCGGGTGCAACTGGGGCGCAAGCCAACCGCACACCTCTGATTGGTTGATGCCTCCCTGACACTTGTCCCTTGTACCAACCCAGGAAGACTTCCCGCATAGTGGCGAAATTAATGACAGCTCAGCATCCTTCGTCTTCCACAGGATTTGGCTTTTACAGGAGTACCTCACCTTTCTCTGGTTCTGCTCGCTTTTCACTGGATTTTCAGCTGTTAACCAATAACCGTGCATGTCCCTCTCATTGCTTAATTTAACAGCTGTTCTGGTGCTAAACGCATGGCGCAACCTTGTCTCGAATTCAGTGGCACCTGGATCGTCGTGCTCTCGTGGCGAAGAGTGCGACGTCGGTTCGTCGTGTGTGGATGGTGTGTGCAAATGCGATCGAGGCCCTACCGTCATTGGAAAGCGCTGTACTAACCCGACTAGAAAGCACCGAGACCTACACGGTTCCCACTCACACTGTTAATCGATATTGATGTGTAGATGCTCCCACGGTGCTTTGCGTGCACGCTTCTAGGCGTGAAGTCGATACATATCCATTTTGCTCCAGAAGAATGAGCCTCGAACGCGAAATTCAAACTTGAGTTCTGAATGAGTTGAAAGGACGGCCGGCCCGTCTAGCCACTTATTAAGTTGCTGCGAAATTAATTGCCGAGGGGGAAATCATCACTTATATATTTAAGCTGTCTGCTGTATTTAATCTGCTTAAATTATATATTTAAGCTGTCACAATTCCTCTCCTACACAGCACTTTTCATCATAATAAGGGTCGTGCGATCCTAAAAATACTCTCATATTAATATATTCATATTTCATCTTTTCATTGCAATATGTACGACTCTTTCAGTTCAAAACATAATGAATATACTAATAAATATATTTTATTTTATTTATTATTTATTTATTATTTATTTTATATTATTTTTTAGAGCGCTTAGTTCCTTACATTAGAAAGCAGCGGTAACAATAATCCACAAGCTTTTGTATTGGACCACACTAGCGGCCAGCCTGGTCATTTCATTGCAAAGTTAATATCAGCCAATCGATATTGATCGATTTGGTCAGCGGATCTTTGTTTTTTTGTGAACTCCCTACAGTTGGCATAATTAGCTCACTCCCTCATCCACGTCCAAAATTGTGTGTGGATGCCAAAAATGATAAGATTGATGGATATTAATCGATAAATCCATTTTCTTGGAATGTGTTCAAATCTGTGTATTTTTATGAATCTCGGCAGTAGTCGTTATCTCTCGTGACTTCAATAAGCACAAACGAGTACCGGGTAAAAGACAAGAATATCGATCGATATTGATTAGTAGACAAAGAAAGCTCCTTTTCTGATAAGCCTCAGATCCGCAGCACTCACTGGAAACAGTCAACTTCTTAGGAATTCAATAGTATCGATACATTAGTTGACGAATGTTGTGTAGTTGTTTTATCGCATATTCATTTGACCTCCATGCGTGCATAAATCGATATTAGTTAGTTGGTGGTCGGCTTTATTTACAATATGTATTTTTTAAAGTTCGTTCAGAGATCATTAATTGGACGGACGGATGCGCAGAGGGACGCACGGAAAGGCACACAACTAGTTCATTTTCTTCTACTTTACGTATGAAGTGATACCTCAAAACCTCAATTATTTTCGCAACACTCTAATATTTGAGATATACCATATTCACGTCGAATTGGACTCTTTTCAAATCTAATTGGACATCTTCTAAACGAGCTTTAAGGCTTTTGAAGTCAAAGCGAACTCTTCCAAATAGAAATGACCTCCAGGCAAGTTAAACTACAGACTCAAGAACACGGTTAGAATAGTTTTATTTTCAAGGAAAATTTGGTTTTTGGTTTGATTTGAAAAAAAAAAGAAAAATTTGTTTTGTTTGATTTTAAAAGTGTCTAATTCGATGTGAAAAGGGTTTAGATAGATAGGGGCAATACATGGCCGTTAGAATCTCATCCTTTTGCAGTGCCAGGTCGTCCTTCTTCCTATTCTCTTCCGATTTAGTTTCATTTGGCGTTCGCGAGCAAGAAAACTCTGAAATGAGAGACCTGTTTGCATACAAAACATATGCATCGATTTTACGCGCGCAAAGCATTTGAGGAGCATTGCAAATGTGAAAATCCTGCTCTTCAGTCGTCATAAAGTTTTCTTTCTTTAAAGCGCAACCACAATTTGAACAAAACGACACGCTACGACGCTGCCCTGAGGATGGATCCTGTGCACTGCCGTCCTGCTTTTGTTCGCAGTTAGTTTCGACTCTGCGAATTCTTCTCCTTTTCTGTTTTAAAACAGCATTTCTGAAGGACGGGCACTGTGCCTCCAGGAGGACTGAGCACCGCAAATGTTCCGCAGCTGGTCGTGCTTTCTTTCGATGGACCGGTCACAGATAGAGCTATGAAGCTGTATAAGCTTCTCTTCAATGGAAAAGTAGGATATTTTCCCATCATTTCCTCATCTTCTCTTCAGAACGGAACTTGTTGCAGCATCGGAACCCGAACGGATGCGCGATCAAGGGCACGTTCTTTATCTCGCATCAGTGGAACAACTACGATCAAACGCAGTGGCTGTATGGACAAGGGCACGAGATCGCTGTGAACTCAATAACGTAGACGTTTCAGAATCAGATCATCGTGAGAACACCTCTTTCACCCTTCTTTTCAGGCATGAACCGCTTCGCAACGAAACCTTAGCACGATGGATTCAAGAAATGGTCGGAATGAAGGACGCCCTGGCGGCGTTCAGTAATGTGGAACGCGGCTCTATCGTCGGGATTCGAGCGCCTCAGCTTTCGATTGGAGGTATTTTCTAGTCAAGGCGACTATATCAACTTACTGAGTTGTCATGAAGTATTAGTTGACGAATAGGCGAACGATAGCGCAGTCGGAGGAGGCGCCTGCTGTCGCATGTGTCCCAATTCGATGGTTCCTGGTTCGGACCGTCGCCCATGCCAACCAAGCCTTCCATCCTTTTGGGATCAAGGAATCAGTTCCAGACTTGTCTGGAAAAGACAAAGCATTGACTTGTCCATCGGCTAGCAACTGCATGTCATCGTATAGGCCAAATAGGCGTTCATGTTGTGTCCAGGATATCCCGTAGAAGTAGGATGCCTGGCGCCCCCCATGGAGATAGTTATTAACGCCGCCCTTTATCAATTATCCTTGGTTGACGAATGGGGAGAACTGAATGCTTTTAAAAGGATAAAAGGATAAAGGTCACCGTATCTCAATCCTTTGGTATGCGCCACGCACTCTGGCTCTACGGGACACCGTTAAGGCAATTTGAATTACATATTTGGCCATACAATGATTTGCGATGGCCAGCCGATGAACAAGTGGGCACTTTATCCTTCCTAGACAAGTCTGTAACCACCTCACCGACCCCGGAGAGATGGAAGGCTTGGTTGGCTTGGGCGGTTAATCTGAACCAAGAACCTCGTATCAGGTGAAAGTGACGGGCGGCTTCTCCTCCAACTGCGCTATACGCGCCCACCACTTGCTTTTAGTTACTTGAAAATGGTTTTTTAATACAAGTAGCTGTATATAGGTGCCTTCGCGATGAAAACTGTCTTCCTGACCCAAGAATCCTATAAAATAAGCAGAAATGCGTGAGCGATTAGTAGGAGGACGACAGAAATTTTGAAGAGAAATTGAGATATTCTAGACGAAACGACTTCTCCAGCTGCTTCTTTGCAAGACATCACGAGAATGTACGTGGGGCCGTAATAACTCCCCAAAATTTAGGTGCAGTTCCTCGCATGAACAACAGGGTTTGCAATTGGTGCAGGTAGGGGCGTTTGTAGTGCACGGCTCATCCAGAGCGAGGAGATGCAATAGGTACTCCTCAGTTCAGTATTTCGTAAATCCGACTGCCTGGGCCAAGCCCCAACCAGTAATGCATATTATTTGTGAATAAATACGTGCTGATGAGTTCGACGTTTTCAGGGGATGCACAGTTCCAAATGATGAAGGACAACGGTTTCCTGTACGACAACTCGATGCCAGTCAGGGAAGGACCCTTATGGCCACAAACGTTAGGTGCGCTCTTGCTTTCTTTTTTCTTTTTTTCTTTCCTTTTTTAGGAGGTGATTGTTTTTGCTTCTGAACTACCAACAACAGTTCCCAAATTCAGACTACACTCCTTCTTGGAGTTGCTCTGATCAGACGTGTCCAAAACGACGGTTTCCCGGAATTTGGTCGTTCCCACTTCAACTGCTGCAAGCAAATGACGGAGTCTGGCATAATACAGCAAGAGCGGCTTTGAAGGTTGGTCGCTTTGAAATCAAAATTAATGAGTACTGTACCAGGTAGGAAAGAGACAATCCGTCTATGTGTCAGTCTCTTCATCTGTCTGCGCAAACCTAGTAGCTTGCAAACATAGTCAATTAATCAAGCTGGTCGGTTTTGTCAGGGTAGATCAAGTGTTGTCCGTCTAATCAATAACGATCCATGTTTATGTATATAAATTTTTGCTGGTGTTGGCAAGAGACCACGCGAATATGATTGCCGCTGTAGAGCTTAACAATGTGTACATAAGTGGAGACGATCAGGTATTCAGTACCGATCAGTAACTTCAA
Source organism: Heligmosomoides polygyrus polygyrus (assembly GCA_947396885.1). Classification (NCBI taxonomy): domain Eukaryota; kingdom Metazoa; phylum Nematoda; class Chromadorea; order Rhabditida; family Heligmosomidae; genus Heligmosomoides; species Heligmosomoides polygyrus. Next base: position 88,673,545 of record OX377206.1, read on the forward strand.
TTGTTGCCATAGGGCTAACAGTATGCGATGATATTGCCCAAACTGTGCCCGCTGTGTAGGCCTTCAGAGTGATTAATAATCAATTATCGATTAATATCAATCGGTACCAATATCAATCAATAATCGATCAATAAATAACAAATAATAATAAAATAAATAATCTACACAGTTCTAATTCTTGGTGGCTATCCTCAATACAGTCCATGTATTCAACTCCGTGCATTGCTACCCGCAATGCGGTTTTGTGACGTCATTTCGAGCCAAAGAGGGTGCTTCACCGTGCTTCACTCTGCAGTGAGTGGATATCCTTCCCGTGGCTGATACGTGACATTTTGCAACACTTTTTCACAAACAGTGTCTCCCAGCACTCCGGCTAGGGAATTGGACGCAGCTATTCTATTGTGAGCTAGTTTAAGCTTATTTAGCCTTAGCTATCAGCTGTCAGCATTTTGGAACTTGTGGGTCAGGGTGGGTGAGTTCAGAAGATCGATGGTTGAGTGAAAATGGGTTTTATTTCTTGTATAAACTATGGAGACTAAACTATAGATGACAGAGGTGTTCGTCAATCGGTTCGTCTGTCCGTCTGTCCGCGCAAAATTAATTGCGTCTCGAAGGCTCTCACAACAGATCGGTCGATATTATTGATTCCTTCTCATGTGTTGACTGTTTCTGGGGGAAATCACGAAATCATAAAATATGTATGTTGAGCAGTAGACAAGCATCACGACGACAAAATATTATAGTATTGATCGGTCAATCAATATTAACCACTGTTATCAACTGTTGTCCAGAAATGGTCGTTTGACGGGGGCAGACATAACTCCAATGCCGCGCGAACCCCCTGGGGTCGCGCACGGTGCGCGACGAAATTGGACGAGTTGTCGCGATCCGATGCTTCCAACGGCTAGAAACGCTTCCTACAGGGACATGCGGCATTTGCTTTAATTCAACGTTTCTTGGGGATGGTATATGAATGTGGTTTCAATAGGACGATAAGCGACAGTTTATACAGGAATTCTGGTCATGTGGATGGTTCCTAGCGTCAGTATTTGCCATCTACAAGTTCTTTGGTCAATTTTTACCCGTGATTATGGTTATACTACGGAAAAAGGTCACTATCACCCATTCTCGGATCAATTGCCCCACTGCGGACTGTTGCCTACCACATTCTGTGGGATCTTAAGTTCCTTGCTAGAAATGTGGTCTGGGAGCTTAAACACTGAGAACATTTCGTGCTCCGCGGCTAACATGCGTCACCGAGCGCATGTCCGCGTTTCAGCGCCGCGACGTCGCACGCGGCTGGCGCGCGACATCGCGTTGGAGTTAGGTCCTGGAGCCGTCGTTTGATGTGAAAATCACATGAATACGTCAGAGTTATTGCTTACTACTATTATGAAAGTATTGCTAGATCGGAAAGGAAGAGTAAGGTCGCAGAATTTGACTTCACCAGTTTGAGTTACGTTATACTTTCAATGTTAACTGTTTTAAAAATTATCCTAAAAATTATTGTAATTTTCAGCCCAGCGACTCTCGATCCAGTGTGAAGCAGTTCCTTCGACGCAATTTCTACAGAAACTACAACACGAATCGTGCACCGTTCGTTCTCACAGCTGATACCGACTTCCTTTCCTTTCTACCAGACAACGGTGTAGTGCTGGCTGTCGACGACTGGCTGAGCGAGGTGAGGCTTTTCTTAGCGGCAGCGAAGAGGCGGGAGACGATCTTAATTCGTCGGCCATTGGCAGATCCTCAAAAACAAGGACGTCTTCGTTGTGACCGCCAAGCAAGTCATTAGTTGGATGGAATGGCCAGTCAGTGTTAACAAGGCACTGAACTTCAAACCATGGCAGTGCACTCGTCATGGCTATGACCATCTACAGCCATGCGAGGTATGGCCATTGATTGCCTTCTTTTGAAATACCTAGGAGTTGTCTGCAATAATGCCTACATTCCAGACCCCGTCGATATGCTCGTACACTCCGTCGGTGGTCAGTCAAGCGCATTCGTTCCGACTTTGTGGAACGTGTCCAAGATCGTATCCATGGCTAGGAGACCCTCTGGGAAAACGAGGTTGAAGATGACGTCATGAACTAACAGTCTCCACGTGTTTGTGAATAGAGATCGACTTTTTCTGAGAGAAAAAAAGAGTTACTTAAAGGGAAGTTCTAACTCGCTCCTATCGACACTACAACGTTTGTGTGGCTCCTTCTTCCTTTCCTTTCCTTCTTATCCCGACAACATCCAGTTTTGTAGAAATGTATGTGCTCTAATGCTGAACAGCGTATATCAAGACGAGTAGCATGCTGGATCAAGCATATGTTTAAGAGTTTGTCTGGCGAAATTCTTTTGAAAAATAATTACGGAACCGTTGCTATTTTATTGTGAATCACCAATGCCATCACCATCCATGCTCTTAACTGAAACTGCTTCCTATTATGATATGTACATAGAATACAAGTTATTTTACGCTCATGTAGTAGAAACGAAGCGTCGATACCTTGCTTCCTTCGATGTTTCCATATTGTCCCATCCATCCAAAACTCCGTTCTTCTACTGCTTCAATCGACATGTTTACTCGTTCGCTCATTTGAATGCGATAAATACATTTATGATGGCGACTGTAGTTACATATGTGTTCAGAAAATCGTCAAACCCCACTAATGGTCAGGGTTTAGGTTTCCAGGTTGCAGAGGCACTTTTAGATAAGATGAGTATACATCGTAGGATGCGTGACGATCAGGGATGAGCGGATAATAAAATTTTGAATCCCGGATAACGGATAATTTTTCCCAAAAATAGCCGGATAACGGAAAAATGGATAACGAACAAGCAACAAAAATTACAACTAAATTTAAACTATTCCTTATCCATTAGTAGGACGGGATTTGTAGTATCGTTCTCGTCACATGTCAAATGAACCACTTTTACTCTTCTTATCGGTGTTTTTCTTCGAGGTGCGATGTAGCACACTCTGAGAAGGCGCCGACTTTGGCATGCCCTCCGACTCAATGTTCTTGGATCGTATTTCCAATCTAGGTATCAGGATTGCACGGGCATGTTAATGCACTGACTTGTCCATCGGCTGGTCACCGCAAATCATTGGCCAAATACATATACCAGTATTAAATCCGCAGCTCGTCAACAGCTGCTTCTACTGCTCAGCGACTACCTGTAAACCTATCGGCCACAAAACGTTTGGTTGTAACTTCGGCCCAAACTCCGAAAACAAAACGCCCTGGACCGACGGTTTATTGACGCTTCAGCCCCATTAGAGAAAAAAAAAACTAACCTTCCTTATTACAGAGAATAGAGTAAGGGAAGATCCTCAAAACGATTGACGTAAGCCTTGTCCGCTGCCTACCTCATTAGTGCTATTCCCACTTCGAAGGATCTAATCTGCAGAAAAATTGATAGTCGATCGGTTATTCGGTCAATCGATACTGTTATCTTGTTCTAGAAAGTGTCTGAATCTCTTTATATTGGAGTATTTCCTGAAAGCGGGAGTAATTCTCTCGAAGAACCTGTCGTGTGACTCCCACTCCAATTGGTCAAATTTGGGCGAAAACCGATAACTGCGGTCGAAAAATCGATACCGTCGATTAATATTGGTCTCCTCATCCAGCATAATCATAATCGCACCCCGATTGGCCAAATAGTGGTGTTGAACGACAACTCCGATCGAAAATTGATACTATCGATCAATAGTGGTTGCCCGTTCGAATACTACCACTCATTTGTCCAACCTGGTTTCCTGCTAATTTTGGTTCATTTCCATCCATTGCACATGAGGATAGCCTTGACAGGTTTTACATGAACGTGCGGATCACCCTTACACGTTTGACATGTTTTACTTGTTCACACAGGTTTGTGACACACATAAACACACGAACAGACGGACTAACGCTTTTATATATAGGAGGATAGGCTGGGATATTAAAGCACTGGCTTTCCATCCACCACTCGGAAGTTATGCACATGCAAAACATAGTTTCAATGAGCTAAAAGATCGTGTACATTGAAGATGAATATCTGGCACATCCTTAAAACGAAGTGATTCGTATGAAGGTTAATTCCTTTCTCCTCTAGCCGACAGGTTTTTTCAAGACAGTACTTTATGCTACAAGAAATTTTGGTGAAAACCCCACAAACAGAAATGAGCAAGGCAGTGCTCTGCATTTCAGAACGCGCTATGAACAGGTTGATAGTTTGGTCTAATTATGCCATTGAGAACTAAGAGAAGGCACCGACCTAGCATTGCAAACGTATCTCGATTATCAGGTGAAAAAACACAAAACGATTTTTAAAAATTGTCCTTATATTCAACTAAGTAATCATAAGGGTACCAGATTTTGTTGTTCGTTATCCGGCCAAAAACCACCGGATAACGAACAACAAAACGGATAGGCCGAAACACGCCGGAAATCGGATAACGGATAACGGGTAATCCGCTCATCCGTGGTGATGATGATTCTATTTTGTTGTTCGATATTTAATGTCGTTTTTTTCTCAAAGATGACGAGAACTGTTGTATGATTTTATTTAGCAATGAAGGCCTCCGGAGTTCCGAGCTTCGTCGACGTTCGACGATCAGAGACGCTGTCGCATGGGCCAGGTCGTCGAAAATTAGGTGGGCCGGTCACGTAGTGCGCTTCGCAGACACCAGCTGGACGACAGAAGTCACCGCGATTGGATTCCTCGGGATGTCAAGAAAACAACAGGATGCCCACCAACGCGTTGGTCCGACTTTTCCTTGAAAACCCTTAACGAACGATATAACAACGCTCTTCGTGTCTCTCGAGCGAGGAGGATCCATTGGAGCACTCTGGTACGCGACAAGAATGAATGAGACGCTGGCGCTCGAGTTAGATGATTAAAGGGACGACAGGTGATACAGATCACAGTGATTGCGTGACCTACATTATTATACACTATCTCATAGGTTAGACTTTAGATATCTTCTGCCAAAACTGAGCGTCATAAGTAAAAACAAATTGGTAAAAATTAGGTTGAAAATGGACATTCAAAGAGGGTAGTATCGGCATGTTTTATTGTTTATTTCCGAAAGGGCAAAGCGCGTTGTACGCTCGGAAGAAGTTATGCGAAGTTTACAATGAGGACTACCTTACCGAACGCCAGTGTCAGCGTTGGTCTGCTCGCTTTCGCTCTGGAAATTTTAATGCGCAAGACGCTCCACATACTGGTCGTGCATCCGCTTTTGATGACGACGAAATAAAGGCGTGAATCGAGAATAACCGGCGATTGACAACTCGAGAGATGGAAGATAAGCTTGTCGTATTGAATACACCCGTTTACCTGCACTTACAATAGCCTGGTGACGTAGACAAACTGGATGTTTGAGCTCCTACCGAATTAAAGGGAGTTCGTCTCTTCAAACGCATTAAAATGTACCAGGGTATAGTCTACTTTGAGCTACTTCCAAGAACCCAACTGTTGACTCGAATATGTATCTACTGACGTCAACTATCGAAATTGTACGAAGAAACCATGAAAAGACCCCTGAACTGGCCAATCGCAAAGGCGTGATGCCAGACCCCACACCTCTTTGATGACCCGTCAAAAACTAACAGAGCTCATGTTGTTGCAGGTTGTCTTGTTGCAATCAAAAATTCTTGCCCTCTTGGCGGGACTCCAACCCGCACCTTCTGTCTACCGGGCAGCGATGCTACGCCTTACACCACCGGTGCTGTTTGACTGCACGTAACGTCCGCGATATCCTCGAGGCACCTAAGCACCCGTGATGGGCCGGCCGTTGATATCATCATGGAACTGGTTAAGCTGAATGCCTTACTACTACGAATGTTTGAACAAATTTGCTTAAGCCTGAAGTGGCTGATATGACAGAACTCAACTGGGAACTGGTGCCACATCCACCCTATAGTCTTGTCTCAGCACAATCGCTTCGTTCAAAAGCATTTCAATGGTGAAACTTTTCATTCCGATCAATCAATCAAAAGTAAGTTGCACCAGTTCTTCGCTTCTAGAAACCAAGGCTTCTTCCAACGTAGAGCTTTCCTACTACCGAAAGATGCGATAAAAAAAAGACCTGAACGAATTATTTGTGTCCCTCGAGCGAGAAGGATCCATTGGAGCACTCTGGCACGCGACAAGGATGAATGAGACACTGCTGGCGCCCGATCGAGCAACTCAATGATCAAGGGAACAACAGGTGATACCGAGAGATGGCTAGAGGTAGTCCAACAAAATGGTCAATACACCATTAAATAAGGTTTGTTGTTAATATCAATAAATTCACAAAAAATTAAACCGACATTAAATATTGAACAAACTAGTAAATATTTGTTCCGCTTCTGCAGCGGACAACGAAAAACGCAGTTGTGTACGATTTTTCACTCTTCTTGCTTGCGCTCACTCCCAAACTTAAGTTAAGGGAAATATTTGGGGTGCTGATTACAAACGCGGTATCCGTTTTTAAAATGTCGGTCGCTTATACGGTAGGTAGAGATGGTAAAGGCCGCCACAGACTTCTGCGGCGCCGCCGAGCGGCGACGGCGCACGGCGAAACCGCTGAGCGGCGCCGCCGAGCGGCTTGACTCATCATCAGTGGGAGCGGTGACGGCGAGGTACTGTACTGTTTCTAGCGGGGACCGACTGGTGCTTAACAATAACGCGCCCCGATGACGATCGCGCGCTCGCATCGACCGTCTCCGCTCTGGATCCCGCCGCGAAAGGGCAGAGCGCAGAGCGCAGACAGACAGACGCCGGAGCGGCGCCGCCGGGTGGAATGATTCAAGTCATTTCCGCCAGCGACGCCGCCGGTGCCGCCGGCCGGCCAGGGGCGCCGCTGGAGGCGACCTCTGCGTCTCTGCACTATGGTTAAGCATAGGGCAGCGGCGCCGCTCGGCGGCGCCGCAGAAGTCTGTGGCGGCCTTAAGGGTAGTGGAATCAGGATGATCAATTTCGCACAAACGTTGCGTAAGGGGGTGTACGGTGTTGACCACGAATATGAGAACCGCTTTTAGAGTTGAACTTAACCTTGCTAGCCTAAGCGCAAGAGAGAAAGAAGCGTCAATCGACTCATGGTGCCACGAGAAACCAGGCCTCTTACAGACTGCTCCACCTCCATAATGACCTAAATATGGTGCTCATCTCGAAACGCGATTTTGTTCTTCATCTTGTGAACCCAAATCCACTTGCGATTGTTATCTGAGATGGGATTGCAGAGCACGCGAACGCGGCTGATCTCTTGATCGCATGGAGACGCCGTCTGATCTACACGTCAAATATCGCGCGCCAATTTCGGAACGTTCCGCATGCGCACAGGAAGGACGCTGGCAGCTAGAGACATTGGTCGACGTCTGGTATCGTGCTCACTCTTCTTCAGGTGCCGGATTCATCAATGCGCAGGGTATGCAAGGTGTACGGAGTAAAGGAACCCATGATGAGACCATCCACGATAAAGATTTCCTCCCACAGCGTGGATATGTCATTGAGCGGAGATTTGTCGTCGGTCGCCGTGGGTATACTCCCAAACCAGCTGTGATTTCGCGCCCCATTGACAAAAGTCCGCATTACTGAGATCAGCTGTCATCGCGAAATGTCGCCGGGGGACGGTCAGGAGGTACACCCGCCCCTGCTGGGGGTTGGGCGATCTTCCTCTCATCCCCCTTGCTCACCCACCTCCAACCCCCTAGGCTTCACCGAAAGTCTAACGGCTGCCTTACGGAACCTTTGACACGCAAAACAAAAGTTTCCAGTCCGCAGAACGTGATGCACCTCCCGACGCCACGCCCCCAGCAGGGGGCGGGTGTACCTCCTGTCGCGCTGCCAAGGTCGCCCAGTCGCAATGGCAGCTGACCTTGGTGGTGCGCATTTTTGTAAATGGGTCGCGAAATAATACAATGTTTTTCTCTTTATTTTATAATTAATTTATACCTTACATTCTGTTTGCGTTGTGAGTGATAATGCTAGTGATGGGAAATGAATGGTCATATTGAGCCTTATTAAAGCGAAGATAGCTGTGTGAAGTTAAAGTCGCTTCCCCACTAGGATAAAGGATAAAGGATAAAGGACGGCGTTATTCAATCCTCTTTGGGATGCGCCACGCATTCTACTTCTACGGGATGTTGTGGAGGTGTGTTGAATGCGTATTTGGCCATACAATGACTTGCGTTGGCCAGCCGATGTATAAGTCAGTGCTTTATCCTTCCCAGACAAGTGTGGTACCAACTCACCGACCCCGGTGGGATGGAAGGCTTGGTTGGCCTGGGCGGAAAATCCGAACCAGGAACCTGGTATCGGGTGCAGGCGACAGCCGGCGCCTCCTCCGACTGCGCTCCACGCCCCCCTCTCTCACTAGGGTAGATTCTGAGCAATGAAATCAGCGCAAATTAACGCTAGGATTCTGAGCAACGAAATCAGCGCAAATAAAAAAAAAACAACAACAGAAAAGAGTAAAAAATAAAAGCTGCTTATCGATTAGCCAAAGAGTACAATCAACTGCGTTCTGCAGTTACTTTAAGCTATTTATTGCACCTCTATAAAGGTAGTGAACTGTGAAAATTTTTCATTTTTGTCAAGGATTTTTAATGAGAATCAAAGTTTAGATTTTATTAAAAATCCAAGAACGACAACATTATCCACTGCTTTCGGTGTGGAATTCTGCATTTCGAAGAGAGGATGAGATAGCCCGAAAATTGTGGTATTTAGACTTCATTGGAAGCCTTGGAAAAGTCAAAATACACTACAATTCGGCTTTTAGATGAATAAGGTTTTCGCTACCTGGGTCCCTCGCCTTGTAGGCTCATCACAACGCTATGACAGTGATCTATCAGCGTTACTCGCCTTACTCTTTCTCTTTGTTTGTTTCGTTTATTTCTCGATTCTCTTCGGTTTAGGTGCCCAATTTTGAGGTAATCCGTTGCTATTATATTATTACTCGTCGGTATTCGCACCATGTGACATAGGACTGTTTTGCTGCTCGTGCTGACAATTCAAGTAAGGAAAAAATTGCATAACGTATTTATTCTGCACAATTTCCTTAAGTGACTTATATAATTCTGTAAAAGATTCCTGCAATAAACGGCACAACGAGAATGACACATGGAAACAATAAGTATTTCTGGCTGACAGTTCAAAACAAAAGTCAGTATCACAAAGGCCTAATGATTAGATATGGATAATGGCAGCGCATTCCTTCACACATCGGTCGGTACTAACACCATCGGTCCATAGAATGACGACGGATTCAATGGCGATCCGACCGACGTCGGTTGAAAGACGTCTTTCGGTGGATGTTGAGTCCATTCAGCGATTTCTGGGGGAGGCGTCTGAGGGCAGTACTCGATGTCGGCAATGATGCTCACCGACAGAATGAACTTTTCCCTGAAATACGGAATGTTCTAGACAAGCATAAATGCTGAGAAATCGTAACGAAAAGAACGAACAACAAATCGTAATACTGTCAGAATTCGATGGATTTATTCAGGCCAGATTCAAACCCTTGTGATCTCCTCAAACTATAGTCCTTCTTAAGGCTTACAGTGTCTACTTTCTTGAAATTCTGTGACGGCGAAAATGTTTCGTCCAAGAAGTAACATATAGACTCTAGTAAACTGCATGTCTTTTCCTTTTTGCTAGTATATTCGTGTTAAGGTGGGAAACTCCTTTTCTAGTTGCTATGATTGTACAAGTGGAGTGCCTCAGGGAGGTGTATTATCTCCGATTTTGTTCCTTGTATATACTTGCGATCTTCCTTCCTGTTTAATTACAGATCCTTGTGTGAAGGTGCAAGTGTATGCTGATGATATAAAGATTTACGGCGCTTACAATGATGGCAATAAGGCTCAGGTCTATCAAGCTTTATCTCAGTCCATCAACAATATGATGGTGTGGGCCAACGCTTGGGAGCTACCTGTGAATCTTTCGAAAACATCAGTTTTTCATGTTGGAAATTCGGACAGTAACGAGTACTGTTTCAACAACTGTGTTCTAACCTCCATATCAGAGGTACGGGATCTTGGAGTGTTTCTAGATCGTGGGTTAACATTTGAAAAACACATTGATACAGTTGTGCAAAAAGCTTTTGCCACACTTTTCCTGATTTGCAGAAATATTAAGTGTGATGACCACTCTATACTGATCACTCTATATAAATCGTTTGTCATTCCTATTCTAGAGTACTGTTCTAATGTTTGGAGTCCTTTTACCAAAAAGTCTCAAACCAAAATTGAAAAAGTGCAAAAGGCCTTCACAAAAATTCTATTTTATAGATGCGTACGTACTCCAAACGATACACGAATGATTCCCAACTATGAGGAAAGGCTTAGACTTTTTAACCTCAAAAGCCTGTTTTATAGGCGTGTTTTCAGCGACCTAGTTTTCTGCTTTAAAGTACTAAAAGGCGAATCAAGACTTAAAGCTAGCAAATATTGGACGTTCTTTCCAACGCTGGGTCACCGTAATTACTACCGTTTTCACTATCCTAGGGTGAAAAAGAGATGTCGTGATAAAGTGTTCAATTCGCTTTTTTACCGTGGCGCTCGCTGGCTACAAATGTTGCCTGCAAGCTTATTAGAATCGCCAAATGCCAATGTTTTTCGTAGTAGGTTGAGGAAAATAAACCTACTCTCGACGCTGCATTTAAAGGACATTTCATGAATATATGCATCATTGCTTTCCTTTTTTGGCAGGTTTTACTTCCGTTTTACTTTTATTTACTTTAAAAAAACTTACTTTGGTTTTTTTGTGTTGCTAAGTGTTTTTTGTTCACTTGTTGTTTGATTCATACTTTACTTTAAGTTACTAAACTGGTTTCTGTATTGATGCCTAATTAGTTCCCCCAATGTTATCTGATTTCTGGCATTATTGTTTACTCAATTTCCTCAACACTTTTCTTTGCTGTCCTTGGTTTTTTGTCAATCGTAATGCCTTTGTAAACTCATTTGCCACTTTTCCACTGCGTCCCCTAGCAGCCGTCATGTGGGCTTCAATGGGAGCGGCGGACCTACTAAGATGGTATCCGGAGCCGTTCTCCCTTGCGACTTGCAGTGTTGGCGGGCCACTGCTCGTGTCCCATTGAACTGCCCACTCCATAAACCTTTGTTTCTGCGTTTTCCTCTTCCTTTATTTCTAAGTCGACCCCTGTTAGTCAATTTTTTCTTGTGAGCTATCATCACTAAACGCTAGGTTGAGTTAATGAGGAGTTTAGTTGTTTGCTTTTGTTCTCATTTTCTAAAGATCGTTGCCTTGTTTTCACCGTGTCCATGTTTATTAACTGTTGATCATGGCGCACTATATAGTGCAAATAAATAAATAAATAAATAAATAAATAAATATTTAGTTCCTTCTCCATAAGCAACCGAAGTAATCTGCTGGGGAAAATCTTCTGTTTAAAGTTCGTAGTCTATGTCTCAATTGTTTTCATATTTTCTTATAAGCGCTTTGAGGTGCATACCTTGGATCGTATCGACGACATAGCGCGATTAGAGACGGTTCCTTGCATTCTTGCAGGAGAGCCGCAATCGTATAGTAGTGAAGGAGTTGTTGCTGAGGAATCGCCGACAAAGCACTCCATCCGTGTGTGACGTACGCCTTAATCGAAACAATTAGCGGCACAATATGTTGGCATTATGTCGTAAATTTCTGGTCAAAAGAGGCACCAAGAAGTGACTTCGAATCAATCCTATTCGGGAGGGGCAGCGCTACAGTGACAATTTCGTCCAGCACTCCACTCCATGACAAGACACAACATTCTCTGAGCTCACATGAGAGCCGCCGTATCGTTTGTTAGTAGCTCAAGTCCTGAGACAAATTCAAGAGAAGGGATGGGAGACAAAACACCGCATAATCTTCCGATTAGGATAGATCCGCCTGTTCTAGGCCCACGACGATGGCATACCCGTGTCGAGAAGCTCCAGCAGTGACCTGTGACACTAAAATGCTTAAGGGAGGGTTTAGTGTGCACGCGACGCGTGACGTGACGTAATGATAAGCGCCCAAATCGATTGATTGCGTCGCGTGATCAATATGGGAACCTATCATTATATTGCGTCGCGCGTCGCATGCACACTAAACGCTTCCTAACGGTGCCATGGCCAGCTGGTGCACATAACAGCATTTTTGGGCATGCTGCACAACCATTTGCAGTTCAACCGATTTGCTCTATGAGTGATTTTTCGCAGAATCGGGTTATTACTGATTTTTCTTTTTCTCATTATTTGAATTTTAGTTGCGTTAGCATTCTGACATATTTGACTGATCTGAAGCGCACTTGTTGCAGTGTACGAAAAACTAAATGAAACATTAATACATAGTCCCACCTGGGCCAATTGAGGCGACGAGAGCCTGATGTTAACGCTTCCGCGTCCACTCGTGGAGTAGCCGTTCCTAGCCACTCTTGACATACACGCCTGAGCCTCTGGGTCTTCCCTCACCTAAAAGTTCCCTTATCATGCACCCTTCTCTGACAGTGGAACGATTTCAGAGCGACCTTCATGATGACATCTTTGCAGAGAGTGTTAATTCGAGCAAACGAACATCCGAGGCTGTGTTTTGGCCAATCTCTGAGTCTGAAAATAGAGATCTGCCTTGAGAAGTGGATAGGTCTGCAATTTAAAAAATTAACAAAGGTACAACGTTATAAGAGCTTGTACTACTAGTTGCCAAGTTCCCATGAATGGAAGCCGGACACTATTCTTACAATGGAAGCCAATGGAATTATTGGACAGCCTGGTACATGCTTAGGTGGCAGTGGCACTTCGAGATGCGATCTGCATCGTGTGACACATACTAAGAGTCGGCGTTTCACCTCCCAACGCCGACTCTAAGCATGTACCAGGCTGTCCGATAATTCCTTTCCGAAAATTTTCAAAATTCTATAATTTTCCCTAGAAGTGTTATAATATCAGGCAAGTGTAAAAACCTTCTAGAAGGTTCTCCAGAGTTCCACGCTAGGGGTATATAAGGCGCAGTCGCCGCGTCTAGCTACCAGTACAAGCTAAAATGGACCAAGGTCGAATTCGTACGTTCGTGTTCTACGAGTGTCGTCCACACCGCAAGGAGTTTCTCGAGGACCTGGTCACTGATGATGAGAGCTGGGTCCTCTACGACAACGTCGCCCGCCGTGCCGTCTGGATCCCGCGCGGAGAAGAGCCGCCGACGACGCCGAAAGCCGACCTGCACCCGCTGAAGATCATGCTCTGCTGCTGGTGGGATGCCAAGGGCATGCTGTACTACGAGCTGCTCCCGCAAGGCAGGACGGTCTCCGCCTCCATCTACACCGATCAGCTCGAGAAACTAGCCGCCGCCATCCGAGAGAAGCGTCCCCGACGGGCCTCGGTCCACCTGCTGCACGACAACGCGCGCACCCACGTGGCGAAGGAGACCCAGCAGAAGTTGGCGACGCTCGGCTGGGAGACGGTTGCCCATCCGCCGTATTCCCCGGACCTCGCCCCCTCCGACTGCCACTTGTTCCGCCCGCTGAAGCACCATTTGGCCGGAAGAAAATTCACCAACTACGACAACCCAAATCCGACATCGCGGACTTCTTCGAGTCGCAGCCCCCGGAGTTCTGGGCGAAGGGCATCGTCGACCCGCCCACTCGATGGGCCACTGTTGTGGATAACTGTGGTGATTATATTGTTGATTAAACTTGTTTTTCAATGAAGTTGGAAAAATTAAAAATGGTGAAATTTTCGGACAAGAATTATTGGACAGCCTGGTATGTGTCACACAACTGCAATGGTCACCGAGGAGCGGAGTAATAGATCTTTTTTATTTTACTCCCAGTTAAAGAGGAACGATCGTGAAAGTGTGCTTAATTTTAGTTTCTATTAAGGCGCACGAAGGAAATCTCTTTGCCTATTAGATTCACTGAATATTTTCGTTTCCCGTGAAAGGTTGAAAAAGATGGATTTATTTTCAATGTTGCATATCTATAACATCACCTAGAGATAGCGTCTTGTCGTATTTCGTTTCCCATCTGGCTTCAAGTTTCTACTGAATTCGTGTTCTTCTTTCTTGAGCTTGAGTTCAATTGTACTACACATTCGTTCCTATGTACATTGTTCAACTGATTTTGCTTTATCTGCTTTCCTAAGCTTTACTCATTCGTAGTTGTTCAATTAAATGTTTTCTTAAGAAATTGTCACTGTTCACTATGTCATTCTAAGACACATTACAAGCCTCTTGTTTCCCCGTTGCAGCTGTGAATTGGGAGTTGGTGAAGTCGGTGGACCTATGTACCAAATTGGTAAACGGAGCCGTTCTCCCTCGTGCGACTTGCAGTGCTGGCATTTTTGTTATTTTTGGACCACCAAGCGACCCACAGCAAAGGCGAATTTCACCCCTGTGCTCCCTGTTAGATGTCCTATAAGAGCATATATTAGGGTGGTTCATATGTTCATGCGATTTTTTGATATTTTTAAGATTTTTATATATTTTGATCAAGCTACCATTACTCATCAAAATATCGCCCATCTTTGTCGATGACTCTCCTCCATCGTTCCGCCAGGGAATGGATGCCGTGGCGATAGAAATCCGGGGGTTTCGATTCGAAAAAGTGGCGAAGGTCGGATTCGAGAGACACTCGATCATCGTATCGTTTTCCTTCCAGAAAGTGAGCTAGCGATCAGAACAAATGGTAGTCAGTTGGAGCAAGGCCTGCTGAATCGGGTGGGTGGGGAATCGCTTCTCATCCCAATAGCTTGACTTTGGGCGGGTCATTTTTGAAGTATGCGGTTTTGCATTGTCATGGAGGAAATAAATCTTGTCGAGTTGTGGGCGTTTAATCTGAAGAGCGTGGCTGAGTTCTTGTATTAGGTCGTTACCTAAGTTCTGGCGTTTTTTGACCTCTAACTTCAAATGTAAGTATCTCGGCTCAAACATAACTTTATTAAGCGAAATAAGGACCATTACAATCTAAACATCTTTGCCAACAAGGCACTAGTTTACTTATTTCAGTAGCATAGAACTCCGGAGATCTAGAAGCCATGAATTCTTCGAGAACAGATTCGCCCTTCGAGCTCGCCGTTTGCAAGTATCGTCAGCGCTCCTTCTACGCAACAAAAACGACCCGTTTCTGGAGCGAATTGTGACAAAAAATGAATTGTCTACGACAATCAACGACGAAGTGCTTGGATATTGACGAAGCAATCAAACACAGTCCAAAGCCGAGTATGCAGCAGGAAAAGGCGATAGTGACCGTTTGGTGGTGTGCCACCGGCTATAGCGTTCTATAATCACCACTTATATATAAAAGAGTTTGTCCGTCGAGTGATCTAACTGAAGTGAGGTACGCCGCATCATCCACAGCGAGAGCGATCGGGTAATCTAACTCGAAGTGAGGTACGCCGCATTATCCACAGCGAGAGCGGTCGAATGATCTAACCTATGTGAGATACCACCACCTATCCCCATCACCATCACCATCACCACTCACCACCTATATATAAAAGATTTTGTCCGTGGAGTGATCTAACCTAAGTGAGGTACGCCGCATTATCAACAGCGAGAGCGGTCGAGTGATCTAACCGAAGTGAGGTACGCCGCATCATCTACAGCGCGGGCAAAATTTGCTATTGAACGTGTAATGTTGTATCTGCAGCAGGGGAAACCCAGCCCTTTACTGCTTAACACAACAGCGCGTTTCTGAGCGTCCAGATTCACAGGCCGATTTCGTGCCATTAGCATGAGAAGACTACTAAATGGGTAAGGGTAGAAGGGGGACTTTGAGGGTGGAGAACCGACTGCGATCAGGAGGCAGCGACTAGGAGGAGCATCGTGATGGTCGATGGGGAGAGCAATGAAGCAGGCCAGGAGGTGGCACCAAGAAGAGTTTAGGTAATATGTAGGGATCATTAGGGAGTTACCAATCAGGGGAGAGGGACAGTAAGGAGGATCAGCAAGGGGATGGGAGGGGGGAGGAATCAACTTGGAAGAAGGGATGGACCAGAATGGGAACCAACAAGAAGGGAGCCGTAAGGGAATTCATACGGAGAAGAAGGAATCTGCAATATGCATAACCTCTTCATGCTCGACACAGCGACGACTGCGCGCGCTTCTGAGCTTCTTGATCCAGAAAACAGGCCCCCTACGTCGCGCAGCAAGCATCCTGATTCTGAATACGTGTCACCGACCGTGCCGTGAGCATGGGAGGACCACTAAGGGGGTGATGGAGAAGGGGGTAAGGGGGACCTCTATGGTGGACCAGGAGAGCGACCAGGAAGGAATGGAAGAACTTGGAGGAGAGGCCAGGACGGGGAAACCAGCAAGAAGAGACCTGTAGGTGTCAATAGTGGAAACAAAGAAGTGGGCCAGTAGTTGGGACCAGGAAGGTGGGAGGACTAAAGAGGGGAGAGAAGACCTGTAAAGGTGGGCCAGCAATTAGATCCAGTAAGAAGAAACGAGTGAGGGGGAACCTGGCTTCGGAAGACATGTCAGCGATATCTGGAAATGCTAGCTGTTGAGCATGAGAACGATTGCGGAGGAACAACCTGAGGGACAGTACTACTGCGCAGCACAACCCAATGACATTACTGGCCGGTCAAGAAAGACCGTCTATGATGAGGGCACCGAAGTGGTGAAGGGCTTGATGACGATAAAGTACGCACCAAGTCCTAGATGCTAGCGAATTTTATGTTTTACAAAAACTACTTTCCATAGGTCAGTGATGCTACAAAGTCGCGCGAAGCGCGCAAGTGCGAGACACGCCGTTAGGCGTGTCGGAGCACTTGTCCACTATACTTGCAATTAGCAGACCCGCTGCAGTACATGAAGAAGTCCAAATATCGCTGGGCTGGACACCTGCTTCGACGAAAGGACGATAGATGGAGTATCCGTGTCACAGAATGGCTCCCGAGAGACCATAAGAGACCATTGGGACGACCGCCAACGCGGTGGGCAGACTCATTCTCAAGATCTTTCAGAGAGCGGAGTCTGCCTCATTGGGTGCAAGCAGCCAGAGATCGAGCTGTCTGGAAGAGTTGTGGTCCCCGCTGAGAAGACCACCAGCCGACAAAAGGACCATCAAAGTATCAAAGTCTTTCAGAGAGCGGTGTCTGTCTCACTGGATGTATAGCGTTCTCAAACCTGTTGAAACAATCAAAGCGGAAAGGAACTGTCAGAAGCTGGACGAGGTGCACAAGAAGCTCCAGCAAATCTACTCCGCACTGATCTACAGAAGGGGACCGATACTTTTGCGCGACAACGCAGGCTACATGTATCAATGATCGCCAGGCAGAAACTCCATTCTTTGGAATACGAAACACTCGACCATCCAGCGTATTCGCCCGAGCTATCGTTTACAGACTACCATTTTTTCAAACATCCCGACGGCTTCCTTCGCGGAAAATACTTCAGGAACCGACACAATGCAAAATATGCTCTCGAAGAATTCATCGCTTATGTTTGGGCCGAGAAATTTACATTTGAAGTTAGAGGTCAAGAAACGACAGCACTTAGGTAATGACCTAATAGTTGGTTGCAGTACACCTGACTGATAATGGTGGCACCAGAAGGAAGAAGCTCCCAGTACACAACACTACGAACGACCCAGAAAACACTCAGCATCTCCTTCCTTGAGTGCAGATCACCTTTGGAAACTGTAGGCGGCTTCCCTCTGCTGGAGTCCAAGCATGTCTTGCTTTGTGTGACACAGACAGTACCCACTTCTCATCTACTGTAATGAGCGAGTTCAATCAGTCAAAACGGCGAGGGCGGGATAAGTTGAAAAGGCATGTATCAGCTCGTGTGGCGTACTGGTCAGGTATCAGGTCCGACCTTCGTCACTTTTCGAATCAAAACCCCGGATTTCTATCGCCACGGTATCCATTACCTGGCGGAACGATGGAGGAGAATCATCGACAAAGATGGGCGATATTTTGATGAGCGACATTAGTTTGATCAAAATATATAAAAATTCGAAAAATATAAAAAATCGCAAGAACCTATGAATCACCCTAATAGACCCTGTTGAGCATCGTTGAGGCGACTTCACAGACGTCCCCTGTCAGACTCCAACGATAAAGGATAAAGAACTGCGTTACTCAATCCCTTTTGAGATGCGCCACGCATTCTACTTCTACGGGATGTCGTGGAGGCGTGTTGAATGCGTATTTGGCCGTACAATGACTTGCGGTGGCCAGCCGATGAACAAGTCAGTGCTTTATCCTTCCCACACAAGTCTGCTACCAATCCACCGATCCCAGAGGGATAGAAGGCTTGGTTGGCCTGGACGGGAAATCCGAACCAGGGACCTGGTATCGGGTGTAGGCGACAGCCGGCGCCTCCTCCGACTGCGCTCCATGCGCTCACTTCAACGATACTTGGATCAATCTTGCATAGGCGCGCCCCGCTGCTTGACCGAGTGATCATACTGTATGCTCGATAAAAATGCTTCAAAAATTACCTGCAGTTCCTTGTGCAGTAGTATGAGTAGCAGTGTTTGCAGCTGACGTACTGCATTCGAGCCGCGGAAAGCTCTCGAGTTTTATGGCAGAAGGAACATCGCACAAACAGCAGTTCGGACTAAATGAATGGAATGTTCGTATGTCAACTACGAGGAACGCTAAGAGTTATCCATTTACCTTGAGCAGTGATTCAGCCTTGCTGGGACGTTTCATCACTTGTTCCATGAGCATGTAGTTCTTTGAGTAGATTCCGGGACCATTGCCATTCTTCGCCTGCTGTTCGTCGTCATGAAGTGGAAGGCTAAAGAGTGATGCTTAGGCAGTGAGACAGTCAAAGAAGAGGCGCGAAATTCTTCAGTTTCAGCTCCTACCTGGTGTCCGTCGCATGAGCGCTTGCACCAGGTGATCGCTTGAATATGGAGTCCAGAACTTCCTCGATCGTCACTCGGCCACCATATCGCTGTGCAACGTCGCCTAAGCATCCCGATGCTATTCTGACGACATAGGACTATGTCGATATTGTAGTGCATTACCTTGTTCCTCCTCCGAGGGTTTCGCACCAGCAAACGTGTCGGCGACTTCAACAACTCGCGAATGCCTGTAACTGCTTCGTCACGTACCAGAATGTAGATCTGCTTCAATATTTTCCATAATATTGGCTCCAGGACACCGTACCAACGTCGCACTGATAGTGCGCTACGCTGCTACCCTCCTCCTCCCGTCATTGGGAGTTTTCCCCCCATGTACATACACACCATAATAATTTGCATCATATCCGATTTTCACGCCAAATTGGATGCTTTTAAAAACGAACGTCTTTCAGATTCCACTAACTTTTGAAGGAGATCAAAGTGGTACTTTTTTGAAGAATATTCGCCATGACCTTATTTGAAAATTATTATAATTCAGCTGCCTCAAAAAAGTGGACACGGTGTCCGAAAATTTACTTTTGAAAAATTTGAGGAAAACAAATGGTTGCGAAGCTGTTATAAGGTACAGGAGAGAAGCAATTTTTTAATATGGTGCTACAAGAGGTCGCGCCATCTACTGTTTGGCATTGCAATTTTCAATCGATTGATGGCGAAAATTCGGTCAGCCATTGGTGACGCAGTAATCAATGAAAGAAGGAAAGCAAATGTCGAAAAACACGTATATCTCCGCTGTGCAGCTTCAAATGAGAAGCAGTTACACTAGCAATCAGATAAACATAGGAGTGTGCAAACAAGAGCACCACACATTTCGTTTTGAAGTTGTTCAGTTTGATTTCAAAAGTGTACATGTTGCTTTGAGAGGTGTTTAGTTCGACGGAAAATGGTAAATCATTTTGTTGTGACACTTCATTCGACTTATACGAGACTTACGCCAAATCACGTGAGGAATTCGGTTCGTTTCTACATTGGTTTTTGCAAGATTTTTGTCTATTCCTAGAATAAGTAAATACATAAAAGTTTACGGATACATAAAGCTGGATCGCGGTGGAAACAGATTCCGTTTTTCAAAACAATTTGACATACCTGACACGTTGTATACATATATTTTTAAATAGTATTTTTTAGCCGCGATTCGAATTTGATGGAATCTTATTTTGTCGAATTTGCCGTAAATCACCATTCTTTCATCTTTTTTACCACGCGTATCATTAGCAACGAACAAGTTACAATACTTTTATATGATTTTGTAACACCAATTTGAAGAAGAAATTTTATCACATGTGATGAATTCCGAGTTTCAGACAATAGCGTTGTCTCTGTGCTATTCTTCGTAGTCTATAATGTCTAAAAGTAATAGTAAAAGAATCACATGGGTCGAGCCATGCGCAAGCCCAGCATAAGGTCAGCTTACCCATTTGAAAGTATGAATGCCAATTACGCAGAGTCCTCGGCAGTTGTGCCTGCTTTACACAATCAGTCATGATGAAGCTTGAGTTAAAACAACAAACTTCGCTACACTGTGCATTTTCCCCGTTTAAATTCGAAAAAAATCAGAAGTTTCGCGCTAAGAAAAAGGGGCATCATTAACAATGTGCATAGAACTATGTCAGCAATTGTCCTAATTTTCCTAATGAGTTAATCGGTCCAATGGGTGTCTAGAAAGAGTAAGCAACAATACGACACGAAACGGCTTACCGACTACGAGTTTGCTCTCCAAAATTCCAGCCCGTAGGTACGCTCGACACAGTGTAGCCGGGTAGGGCACGTGGGCTCGAGCCGTTCACCTGGGGAGAGCCGGCGCCGTGCGAAGAAGAGATCACCTAAAATCCACATACTACATCGAAAACCGTCCGCAATTCCAGAATATTTGCGTGAATGAGTCGGTTGAATAAACCAAGCCTCAGATGTTGCTTTACAATGTGAAAAGTTGGGAACAGCTTCGACAAGGCTAGCCTTTTGTATAGAAATTCTTAAAGCAGAAGTCTGAAGCGTTTCGTTTGGGTGTTGATAGCGGTATCGAGTTCCAGGTAGGATAGTTGATAGTGATTTTCAATAGGCCTGACATACGTTATTCAAGGTTTCGGACATTTCGTTGATGATTTCCTCTGTCTGTATAGGCCCCCTCCAAGAAATACACAAAGAAAAACTGCTGGATGTCGCAATCAGAATGCCGATTTGTGAAAAAGAAAAGGTGAGATCGACCCACGTCAGGATTCAGATGAATTGAATGTTTTAAATACCTTTCTGCTTATGGTCAACACCCCATGAAGAACGCTGTAAAAAAAGATTTTACACATATTGTTTAGGTCTGGACCGGATGGTACAGTGGGACGTTGCAGGTGCTCAAATAGCCCGGTTGATGAAAGGGATAGCATCCTCCCCAGAGAGTAGAGGATTGAGTTCGAGCTCTTCCCGACACAAAAGTTTAAATCACAACAAAGTTTCCTGTAACAGCGCATAAAGACGAAACATTCCGCTGCGTTTAAACTGCTGCGCAATTTTACATAAAAACTGATATTCGATAGAGATGTAGTATTAGTAATACAGGGTGCGGCAAAATTACCCGTGCACTGAAAATTCAATGGCATTTCGAAATCAAACTTCGCATATCAATGCTAACTATCAAAATTATCTACTACAAACATGACAATTCAAAGCATGCTAACAGTTTTCGAAATGATCGCCTTCAGCCTCCACACAGTCCTTCACACCTTCGACAAAGGCTTCGCATGTGGCACGCAGATACGGTCCATCAATTTCGTTCCAGGGTCTCAACAGCGTTTCTTTAAGAGAGTCCAAATTTGGGTGTATGGTAGAGCAGGCTTTTTCTCTAAGCCGGACCACACAGAATAATCCATCGGGTTAAGGTCCGAAGAACTGGAAGGCCATTCATCGTGTGTGATGAAGTCAGGCAGCTGCTCGGCGCACCATTCCTAGACCACCTTCGCTTTGCGTGCCGGAGCAGAATCTTGATGGAAGCACCAGTAGGCTTCTCCGAAGTGGGAATCGGCCCACGGCTTGAGTACTTTTTCCAGGATATCCTTGTAAACCACTGCGTTGATTTTCACGCCTGCTTCGACGAAAGCAAGTGGAGTTTTCCTGAAGGTGTGATTCCTCCCCATACCACAATTGAGTGAGGCTTTTTCGCACTTTCCTGAAGTCGTCCCTTGGTGGTAGCATCAGCAAGCGAGTCCCCAATAATCCTCTCATTTTGGGAGTTGAAGGCTGGATTCAACGTGAAAATCTTTTCATCGCTAAGGACGATCACTCGAGCGCGTGCCACCGTGAATCGTTGCAGCAACCTTTTGCATCTTTCCAGTCTCCTCTACTCCATAGTGTCCGTCAGGAGTTGGCATTTCTGCAGACGATAAGGGAACTTCTTAAGCTTTCCCCTGACTGTCCTCATTATTGACCTCTCGCTTATTGCTACGTTTTTTGTCATCTGGCGCATCGATCTCCTGGCGTTTCTCCGGATTTTTTCTCTCACGAGTTTACATTTTCCGGTTGGTGACTGTCGTGAAAAGCCCTCTTCCTTTTCTATCCTCTTCGGTCTTCAATTCCTTGTAGCGTTTTACTGTAGCCTGAACCGTTCTTCGGAGCACGGAAACGATCTTCACAATATCCCTAGTTTGCTTGCCGGCCTTGTGAAGTTCGATAATAGCACTTCGTAGGTTGGAACGCCTAGCCATTTCGTACTCAAGTACGTATGAGTTCCACAATGTTCAGTCAACTTATAAAAGGCGAATGAAGTGGGAAAATTTCTAAGAAATTTTTAAAAATTTTAAATGTTTAGGTGCACGGGTAATTTTGCCGAACCCTGTAGTAGGCGCATATGAATACATCACCTTCAGTGCTTCTGAGCGTACAATCGTTACGAAAAGAAGTTGTTGTATCAGACGCTCTTTTGTGTTATATGTTCGAATAGCACATTAGCCTAAACTAAATATTTTCTATTTATTTGGCATAACAAACACAAATATCAAATGAAAAGGATATCCTAATGCTAAATGTTGAAGAGATGCCGTTGCATTTTTAATACAATTTTAGAAGAATTCGTATATTTTTGTCGCATCTTCCACCGCCGTTCATTTTGATTCGACTTCTCCTAATAGCGGTTAAACATAAACTTAAAGTGCTCTACCAAGAGCTGAACCTTCGTTCAAACTACTTCATCTGCAGAGCGGGGAGCGAATATGCAAGTTGCGTAGGCGTTTTGAAATATCTTCTAAACTCTAGCTTTCAAAACAACCATAAATTAATTTTTGCAGTATTTTTAGTTTCCCGCATCCTGCTCCGAGGCAGGGGCAATTGACAGCATTATTTCTTTTCTCCTCTTTGGTTTTCCTCTTGGTTGTTCCATTTCCGTCGTTTTTTTATACCAGCTGTATTCGTTTCGCGTAGACCTGCTATGTATTATTTCAACTCTTCAAAAACTTGTATTCCTGGGGCCGGATTCATCAACGTTACACCCGCCGGTATGAGGGGTATAGGGGTAGACGTACCCATGATGAGGGTACGTCTACCCACCACCCCCCCCCCCCCTCCTTCATGATCAATCTTATCCGCCACATTGTGGGTATATCAGTAGGTAGGAAATACTCGACGCTCGTCGTGGGTATACCCGCATACTCGCGATTCATCAACGTTACACCCGCCGGTATGAGGGGTATAGGGGTAGACGTACCCATGATGAGGGTACGTCTACCCACCACCCCCCCCCCCTCCTTCATGATCAATCTTATCCGCCACATTGTGGGTATATCAGTAGGTAGGAAATACTCGACGCTCGTCGTGGGTATACCCGCATACTCGCGATTCATCAACGTTACACCCGCCGGTATGAGGGGTATAGGGGTAGACGTACCCATGATGAGGGTACGTCTACCCACCACACCCCCCCCCCCCTCCTTCATGATCAATCTTATCCGCCACATTGTGGGTATATCAGTAGGTAGGAAATACTCGACGCTCGTCGTGGGTATACCCGCATACTCGCGATTCCGCGCCCCACTGGCGTTCCAGTCAGATATCAGTCCCTGGGGCCGGATTCATCAACGACTAACCCGTGGGTATAGGGGGTAGAGTTACCCATTATGAAGCCTGCGTCTCTGGCTCTTGCATTATCTCTACATGACTCGTATCTTACCTCTATCCCTTAATACCCCGCATACCCATGGGTTTAATTGTTGATGAATCCGGCCCCAACTGTCCTCGCGAGACTCTTAGTTTTAGATTACCCTTGAATACTTCCATGGATAGGAATCGTACCCGCTACCCACTGCGGGCAGTGGGTACGATTCCCTTACGGTATGTCTACCTATACCATGAATCTGGGATCTGGGTTCTGGAATATTGACCGCCATATAGCCTTCTCGTTCGCCGTTGCATGTGCATGGCATCACATGTCTCAATAAAGATAAGTATAAAAAATGTTACATCTTCATAGAAGCTGAGTATCCAATGTGACATTCAGTGCTGGGTGAAGGATTCCAGCCTTTAGATGTGTGGCGTTCTATGTGTACAGGGCGTACGTAACTCATCGTATCAGTGGTTATATGACTTCTCCCTCTTTAGCTACAACAAAGACTGATAGTTTATTTTTACGAGTAGGAAATTCAGAACCTTGTGATGGGCTTGACGTCCCATTCACTTAGGCCTATGTTATACTGTTACGCGGGCTGCTACGCACTGCGCAGCACCCGCTTAACACTGTCGCCGACGTCGCCGACAACAGCGTCGCTGAAGTATAACATAGGCCTTGAGCACAGGCGCTACATTTATACAACTGGTTTCGCACCACCAGAACATACGAATTTCTACGTCTTGGCAAGGATCTTTACTTTAAGCAACAACTCAGCTGACGTCAGAGTCGGAATAATACTTTGAGCAGGTACGAACGCAAATACATAGGGGAGTCTGGAAATTGAGCAGTCACGTTCGTTTTCGATTAAGAAGAAGGCACTTACTCTACGGAAACATTCTCAAAATTGAAGGTGCATCCATGGCCTCGAATGATGGAGTAGGTAAATTTTTCGTGCAAGTCTCTTATAAAAAATCTTCTAAAATCTCATGCGCCGGCAATGTAAGGACGGCAGTCTAGAATCTTCTCACTATTTTAGCCCATAGCATCACACTGTGTTCTCCCAGAAAATCTTTATACTAGTCCTGCTCCGACAGGATATTCAATAGTATGGACTATCTGAGGAGTGGGCGCGTGGAGCGCAGTCGGAGGAGGGGCCGCTGTCGCCTGCACCCGATACCAGGTTCCTGGTTCGGATTTCCCGCCCAGGCCAACCAAGCCTTCCATCCCTTCGGGGTCGGAGAATTAGTACCAGACGTGTCTGGGAAGGATAATGCGCTAACTTGTTGATCGGCTGGCCACCACAAGTCATTGTATGGCCAAATACGCATTCAACTCGCCTCCACGACATCCCGTAGAAGTAGAAAGCGTGGCGCATCCCAAAGGGATTGAATAACGCCGTCTTTTATCCTTATCCTTATCTGAGGAGCTAATTGTACGTGCAATGAGTCAGATCTGTTTCGACTAAAGGAAGTAACCATTGCAGCGGTTCCAAGCATTGCTTTCTAGTCAGATCCGGCTTAGTTTCCATAGAATGGGCAGTTGAATATGATGTTGTTACAACTAGGTTTACGATACCTAGTTTGGTAGAACCCTTCTTTTATTTAAGAGCAGACGTTCATTGGACCATCGGCCGCAAAACGTCTGGTTGGGGGCTTCGGAAAATTAACCTGAATATTCAGGAACCCACCGTAATCAGCCTTCTCAGGTAGTTTCTCCCCTGTGAAATAAATGTTATTCGCCTCTTCTAGTGTGAGAAACATTTACGGAGTTTATGAGAATATGATGACTGATGTATAATCATGAGAAAAGGAAGATGACCAGACTTAGCGTACATACATTATGACTACCATACAGCACATTTCTGTGAGATGTGACAACTGATGAAGAAGCAGCTCGTCATGGTGAACTGAAGGGATCCCGAGATGATTCATCGAAATGTGTTTTTCGAGAGAAGCGTTTTTTCATGCCATGACACCATTTTCTTGACGTTACTGGCGTTCTCCACGGGAGTCTCGAGTGTCATGTTTATCGCTCAGTGTCATCCATAGGAGCAGAGTTTCAGCTGCGAAGTCGTAAGGCATCACTGGTCACATTGTAGTTTTACGGTTTAGTACAGGGGTTTCAGCTTTTCTCGTGTCAAATGTTCGGTTTACTCTTCCGATGAATCAATTTTCGTGCTCTGCGGTGGAGAGAGGAGTTCCGCTTGATGAAAAACCACTTGATTCCGACAGGTAGCGATGACAATAGAAGATTGTATCCTTTTCTCTAGGCTCTATCCTAGTGGGGGAGGCACCTTTTTGACGACAGTAGAATTGAAAGTGCACCAGTTTACAGAGACTATTATGTGAGCTGGACTACGAGGGAACTTTTCAATGCAATTTCCTACCGCAAACATGCTATCCTGTTTGAGTTTATTTTTCTTTTCCAGCGGTACCCCCTCCGATTAGGACAGATCCTTTCTTTATTAAAAAACCAATTCCTTCAGAAGCTTAGTAACGCCATATGAAGCCCTGATCCTGTGGCTAGTATTGAAAAAATTTAACTGATGCTGATCTGTGATCCGAAGTGAGACCTTTCAACCTATGTAGGGTAGACATTTAGAAAAATGATTTAGACATCAAGCATCAGATAACAACGATGGATAAGACTACCACAAATATTAGGTTGGTCCAAGAATAATGGCGAATTTGAGCTGCTGCATTCGAATTAAAATATCTTCGCTTGTCGACCAGTCTCTTGGCCGAGAATAAAACTATTCGAATCTCCACTTCATTTCTGATAAGGTGCTTAGGACTAGATGTCACCGAACTGAAACCCAAGAATGGCTAGGTGGTAATTAGTTCCGGAGAAGCATGCAGTCTATAACAAGGACACACGCGTTTCCGCTTCTGATTCGACAAGTTTCTCGAAAGTCGAGTTACAAAGGTGTGCTCGAGCATCACAGTATCCCGGAGCGTTTTCATACCTCGGATTCAAGCTCATCACTGGATCTGACAACTACTGGCATATGCTCCAAGTGTCGAAGATTTTCTACCCCAACGTAGCTGTTCCATGGAATTTCCGAGTAATGTAACGGTAATTTACGTTGGAACAGTGACCACCAAAATTCCGGAGGTCAAATTCATGTTTGAAAATTTATGAAGCTCATAGGTCAGCCTTTTTACACATGGTAGTCGCTATTGTGGTAAAATAGAGAATTTCAATAACAGAATAGCTGAGAAATGGCTTCCTCCGCAGTTGTGGAAAGTAAATTCGAATTGCTCGTCCTTCATAGTATTTGTTTTGTTCTGATTGTTCTGTTAGTCGGAAACTTATGGGTAGGTGTCAAAATTATTAGCTTTTCTCCTCTCTATTCCTAAGTAGCGAAAATTAGGTGGGCCGGCCACATAATGCGCCTAGCAAACACCTGCTGGAGGAGAGCCGTCGCCGATGGATTCCGCGGGATGTCATGAGAACATCACGACACCCACTAGTCGGACTTCTTCTGGGAAGCCCTCAGCGCATAATATGACGTATTTGTTTCTTTCGAGCGATGAGGATCCATTGGTGCACTCTGACACGCGACAGGGGCAAATTGAGACGCTGCTGATGGCCGCTCGAAAAGCTCGATGAACAATGAGAAAATAGGTGACACAGGTGATCCCTAAGTACATACAGCACTGGTTGCGCTAAAAAATTAAGCGAGTTTTAGAATATCGTTCAAGTGCTTTTGGACTAAGCCATGCAAATTTCTACAGTGTACCACGAAGTGATAAAAATTCTTAATCCAATTTATTATCTCTTTTTAATTCAATTAATTCTTATATTATTTAGGCAGCTGATCATATTTATAGTATGGCACTATAATCCGCCATTAGTTTTTGACCTACCATTGAAAATAAGGTTAGAAGTTGCCCTTTTTGTGTTAAAAAACGTGTAGATTTTGTTTGCTTTGATGCAACATGTCAGCTGAAGTTGTGACAACAATGGCGTAGGAATGAATTTTCCAGCGTTGCTAGATTCTGGACAGATTAGTTTCAGAATTTTTGTTTCAGAAGATCACTCTTATGCAGTTACAGGATTATAAGCCTAGTATGGACTCACCTCTTGAGAAAGCGACCTTCGTGGTGTAGCGGTGGGTCTCACCTCCTAAAACGAGATCCATCATTCGGTCCTTTTCATGGCCATATGATGGGGGGGGGGGGGAGGGACGGATGGACATTGGTAATAGGACCGCCACGATAGAGGAAAAGAGGGTAAGAGGGGAGAAGCGGACGTTTAGACAGCTGAAGATCTCTGATTGCATGCATGGAGCCTCGACAGCCGAGAAATCGAAACTGATATCGAAGCGAAAAGCGAAGTTTGATCGTGTTGAAGTCGTTCGTCGTGCTGTTTCCATCAGAAGTTCCGTCGGATGGATGTGTGCTCAATAGCTGGGGTCCTGCCACGTGTCATCATGCGGGAATGTATAGGAAAGTTACAATGCAAAGTTATCAAAATTATCTTTATTAGAAGCCACCAAGCATAAGAAACATCGGAAAGGTAGAATAAACTGTATATCTCGTAGAGTAAGCCATTTTCTCAGAAATGTACGCAGATAAATGCCGCAAAAGGCTGATAGGAGACAGAAGAAGGAAGCTATCACAACGCGAAATCAGCCAAATAGACAGAAGGGTCTCAATTTTCGTAGAAGTCCCCGTTTCAGAGCTAAACTCTGTGATTCACGCTACTCATAAGATTCTCTTCAGAAGGTCATAAATACCGATTGCAGGCAGTGGCAGCACGAGGATCGCTGAAGACGTTGGCAATGCAAAGAGGAGTACTCCAAATGCGTATGGAAGTTCTTCTTCTTCTTACGGCAGTTGTTTGTGATAGCACACAAACTAGGTTTTCAGCGAGATTTCTAGCCGGAACCATATGAAATCTGGTACTCAGGGGCTTGTTGCCCAACAAGCGAGGAGAGGAGCCGTGAAGCAGCCGTCAGCCAATCGGCTACCACCGAATGTGAATGCCCACTTCGGCCGCCACCCTGACGCGGAGAAGGGCTGGACTGAGAGCTTGATAAGTCAAGGATCTCCTTCGGGATGCGGGCAATTTCGGCACAAGGTAGCTTAGATTGACCACATTCCGGACGGAGTTCCCTTCCTTACCCAGTTCGCATTGATTAATGGCATCGGCCAATCAAAGCACGGTGCGTGCGGTGAAGAGACCCATCGCAGGATCGCTCATACGTCCTGCGATGGGTCTCTTCACCGCACGCACCATGCTTTGATTGGCCGATGCCTGCCACGCGGCTCCTCCCTCTTCCGTGTCGGGCAATAAGTCCCTAAGTACCGAAATCCTCGATGAACACTGAGCAGTAAAGATAAGACGCCCACATCGAAAATTCGCTCCAATCCTGACGGCGTCGTCTCTAATACTCTGGCAGTTATCTGATCAGAATTTCTTTATCGTTAACACTGCCTTAAAGCATAAAGCGTAGGAAACAGAGGGCGTAGCACAGACGACGAGAACAAGGCCGGTGAGAGGAGAGCGATTAAAGGGAGTAGTTGTTGAGCTTTCCATTCCAGATAGAGCTGATGACAAAGTAGAGCACAGTAAATATCACAAGAATCTCTGTAAGACGAACAGGGCAGCTGGGGGTTGTGTCATGCATGGGAAAAACAGTTACTGAAAAAAGGAAAACAGAACATAGCCAGCATACAGAGAGAACAAATCACACACAGACACACGGAGCACAGAGTGAGAAGGAGAGAGGGGTGCCGTCGGCACTTTTACAGAGCGACTACCTGACGGTGTTCCTGTGCGATCTGATGCAGTGACGACCGCGATCGTCGCAGGTCTTCGATTTCGTCCTTGTACCGATCGAACATGCCCTTCGGGAAGTCGACGCCGCCGACATGCGCAGACGGCGTCTGTGCCTTACGGTAGGCGACCGAGGAATGGTACGGGTCCGACGATCGCTGCATCTGGTACTGCTGCTGTTGTTGTTGCTGCTGCTGCTGATACTGCTGCTGGTGCTGCTGCTGATGCTGCTGATCAGTCGGAGTCGGTCTGGAGCTGATCTCCGAGTGGTGTTGGTGGTGGTGATGAGAACGGGGAAGCGTGAGATCAACGTCGGTAGGGCGGGCCGTCGTACGACTTTCGCGATACCATTCCGGAACCGTGAGCTTCTCCGTCGACTTGCGGAATCGCATCTCATGATCGGAAATGTGAGACGTTCTCATCGAATCGCCTAGGCTCTTCTGCAGTTCGTTCTCCGGCGGAATCGTCTCCTCACGTGTCCTAAAAAAGAATCTCAGAAAATGGAATGCTAGGCAGATCCGAGAAGCAGCTACAGTAGATTATTCATATATTTATTTATATTTTTGTTTTGTAGCCATTCAAAAATGATTCAATTCATTTTCTTTAAGCCTCAAGTGGCTGGTATTAAGGTTGTAACCTCTCATAACGATGTTTCGCTGCGATCAAAACCCTAAAGCTAGGTGGGACTTGAACCCGTACCACCTGCTGACCAAGACAGAATGCTCTAAGCCACTACACCACCGGTGGTAATTGATCGAACGAGCCCTGATCGAGTTTCGATCGCAACGAACATCGTCATGAGAGCGTTCGAAAAATACTTTGAATGTCTTCAGTGATATCTTAGTCAAGTCTTAAAAAGTTTCAGCACTCCCAGGCGAAAAAAGCCTAAAATTAAAAGGCTGGAATCATGTCAAGCAAAAGCTATAAATCGAGACTGAAAACGGTTCCAAATTCTTGCAAAAAATATCGACTTCGCATTAAAGGTCTACTGGTCGTAATTCCTTGAAAAACTTTGCCGTTTCCAGGACTGAAAATGGCATGCTTCTATCCAAGTTCCTTACTGAAGACGCTCATAATCGAGAACATAAGAATTTTAAGCGGCTAGAAGGACAAAAATGGAATTTCCTCGCGAAAACTACTATATGGTCCAAGCGAAATGTGACCAAATCTAGAAAACTCAAATCTTTCAAGCAAATCTTGCAGGACGTAGTGATTCCTAAACACAGGGAAAATCGTCAGGACATTGGCAGGACTATCCAACATGAATAGGCACTAGAGTTACGCTTGAATGAGCTATTCGAATAGGTTTTTGAATAACCTTCATTCATATTTGAATGTTCGAATTCGAATATTCAGAAAAATCGAATATATTCTGATTCGTGTATTCAAAAAATTGGTGTTTTTTCGAACATGAGTATCGAATTTAATCTAATTCGACTAATTGAAAGAAACGCGTTTTTCGAATGTATTCGAATTCGAACGTTCGAAAAAAAAATTCGAGAGCACAACTATATTAGGTACTAGCCCACTGCGCTAAGAAGACACTGAAATGATTTGAGACCAAGCTTGTAGGCTTCTGGAAAAAGGACGACAGTTCGTTCGATCTCAATCCTTGGATTTTGCTATCGGTTCGACTTGGGGCAAAATGCCTGCTCTTTTAAAAACAGGCCACTGACTTTGATGGAAACAAAGCTGGCGAAGGCATGGGCCAAAGGAAATGATCGCGCACATCCATAAGAATTTTCGGAAGATGTTGGATGGAGGCAATGCCACCAGGATTGGTCATTTTAAATGTGATATGTGAGATTCTACGTAGTTTTTTTTCGTCTATTAAAAAAGTAAATATTTCCTATTTGAATTGATTTCTGCAAAGCTTTGGGTAGTTTTGCCATTAATTACCCAAGATTATTAGGTTTAATTACCCAGGTCTGGAAACATGTCGTGATTAGCTGATGGAACGACAGGAGAGAATCGACGTGTTGTATTTGGTGCCTGTTTTGGCTAAATTTTTTTTTGCTTCGCACCTCACGAGCACCACCTTGAAAATTGGATACAGTACTTCTAGCCATTCATATCGCTCTACTCTCACTGAATGATTATTCAAGCTCTCGTTCCCCTAAACATGATCATCCTTCTACACGATGATGTTCTGCTTCTGAAAAAACGGTAACGAAAGCTCATTACACACCGCTTGTCCATGAGGTAGTCGGCACTGCGACTTCGACTGTGAGCCGTGTCCACGTTCTCTTCGGTCTGGTCTCGTCGGCTCTGACGCTGATAGTCGACCACGGAACCCGATCGGTGATGCACATCATCCAGATTCGTCTCCTCCACCTATAAGTAGTGTTTAGTAGTCCGCGGCGCTGGCCAGCAAACGCTACGATCGGACCCTTAATAACCGACTTATATGTTTAGGCTGGGTCAAGGTTAGATCTAACGAGGGCCATGTTGGCTCACCCCCACGCACTTTATCGCTTAGCTATGCCATTATTTGCCGACCTGTCAAAGGCGTGAGAATAACAAGTAAATGTCTGTTTTCTGTACAACAATAGTAAAGTCCATCACTATTATAAAAATGAAGAGACATACGATATGAGACAAAGCTGTGCCTATAAAACGACTCCGAACTTCACCCCCACCCATTAGGAATATACCATTTCACGTCAAAATGGACACCTTTCAAATCAAACTCGACACTGTTTTAAGCCAGCCTGAAAATTTTGAAATCAAAGCGAACTATACCAAACTAAAATGAGCTTCTTCTACATTAAACTAGAGACCCTTCAAAAAGGTTAGAATAAATTTTTGTTCAAGGATAATTTAATATTACTTTCTTTGAAGTTTTAGTTCACTTCCGAACAAGTGAACACGTTGTTCGAAATTTTACAAAATTTTCATTTTTTGAGGAAAAATAATGGTTTAGAGCTTGTTTTACAGAACAGGAAGGCGGCCATTTTTAGTAGCGCCAAAAAAGGACTGCCCCCATCCTAGACGTCGCGACTTTTATTCGATTGGTAGCAGAATTTCTGTTTACATGGAGCTTCGCACCTGTAAACGATGCAACAAAACAATTGAAAAGAACACCTTATTTAGATGCTTCGTGTAAGCAGCATCTACCCTATCAATCAAATAAAAATCACGACGAGCTTTTCGAGTGCTTGGCGCGATCTCATATATTTAAATACGCTATATGCTTGCTTCTTTGCTGTGTTTGAAGATACATTTTAATCTATTACTTTTGTCTAAAATAAAATTTCATAAAATTACACTACACTTATTGGGGCAGGTAAATTTCAAAAAATTTCAAAGAATGTTATATCGAATTTTCTTCGAACAAAAAATTATTCTAACCATTTTATTGAACTTGTAGTTTAATCTGCCTGAAGGACGTCTTGTTTGGAAGGGTTAGCTTTGATTTCAAAAGTCTTAAAGCCAGCTTAGAAGAGTGTCCAATTTGATTTAAAAAAATGTCCAATTAGACGTGAAAATCGTATAAATACTTGATTCAAAATTATTCAGCGTTCTTTCTCTACTTAATTTTCGATTAGCGTGAACGCTTTTGAGTTTGCCACATGAGCAACCTAATATGCTAGCAAGGGAAACGCTACAAAATTTTATAGAACTAAACTCTATCAATAGAAATTTCGCAGATCTATCCTAGTCGGAGGGAGCAGCGCTGGAAAAATTCTTTTTCTCTTTGGTCAACCAGTTTAAGATCAAAAAAGGAGGGACAGAAAGTTAAAAATTGATTAGCGTCAATGTTTCATGATTTCAAGAATTAGTTCCCCAGAGTTTGCAGTATTCGGATCCATCCTAATCGGAAGGTAGCATCGTTAGAGAAGCGAACGAAATGCGAACATTTTGGTCAGTCTCGGCAAGTACATTGCAAAGAAATGCCCTTTACTAGACTAGATCAGTGTGTTGCCTTTGCAATATTTTCAATTAACCAATCGTTGCCAATAAAATTAAGTAAAGTGACCTTCCCCCCCCCCCTTCTTCCTACTGGGATAGATCCTTGTACTTTTCCTACCTTCTCTTCTTTCCTAAGGATTGCTAATTTTGTTGTTATTTTTTCGTCATTTCCACGGTTCTGATGATTTCTGAGTTGTTGTTTTCTAACATTTAGGTTCTATGCTACTTTTTTAAATATAAATCAAGAAATCTAGATTAAGAAATACTAGAATACAGCACCTTTACTGACGACTTTGAATTGAGTTATTTACTTAAGCAATGTTAAATGAAATATTTCTAATAATCTTAACAAATCTAGGGGCGAACCATTGCGACAACAAAATGCAGGCCTCAAGAAATAAGCAAGCAAGGCCGTCAAATTGAAGTACTAAGGACGGTCAAATTTTAAAATAATTCGGTTCATGTCGCGAAGGTGGGCATCATTGGGAGATGGGATTGCGCCAGCCAATCATAACCAAGCATAGCATCAACAAAACACACCCCAACTAATTGGGGTACCGACCGTACACTCCATTTCAGAATGGTACGCCCATTCGATACGACCTGACTGACTGGCGCGCCCTCACCTCCCAATGCTGCTCATTTTCGCGACATGTACCAAAAATTTCAACACTTTTTGAAAATAGGGTGTCAATGAATTGCTCATAACCCATCATAGCTACCTTACTTAGCTTTGTTAACCACGGAATGAAAGTGTGGAACTAAGGAGCCAGTTAGGAAGAAACAAACCCAAAAGAAGCAAATCTCATCTCTGACTTCAACAGAAATTTCTTCTCATGAAAGTGTAAGCCGTTGCACTATACTGGGGGAGAAGATAGTCTTCCAAGAACAACACCGATTTTGAAGTCAATTTTTTTGGAAATCTCGAAACCCTCGAAGCCGCAAAACAAGCAAAGCACAGGAAATATTAGGAACAAAATGCCTGATTATTAGGAACGAAAAACGATACGAAGCAGGGTGAAAAGCATGTAGAGAAATTCTCGAGCGCGCTGTCTCGAGGCTTCGATGTCCTACCCACCTCTCTGGTCGTAGCGGCGAATTCGGGTCTTCCGGTGTCGACGTCAGTTTCTAGATAACTCGTGCTCCAGTTACGAGACCTACTATAAAGATTGGGTTGCGACATCCTCATGCGATACGCGGCGTACTTTCGCTCCGTTTCCTCCAGAAGACGTTCGAACTCCTAGTAGAAAGCAGCAGGGTAGAGTGGAAAAAACAGCAAAAAAGCACAAAGACACCAAAAAGAAGTGTAAATAACACAACATTCAAAGGAAAGAAAGCAGCTAGAAGCGTGTGTGAGCGGATGAAAAGCTGAAGGCGTATAGTGGGTGCAAACTAACTTGTCCATATGGGCTTGGCCCAACCCTCGGATAGGATACACCGTCGAGATCGGTTTTTGACTTGAATTCGGAGTCGTGGAACTTCTGCAGCAGTGGTCCTCGATATTCTGGACGTGATCGCTGAACGATGTCGTCTTGTGAGCGCCTGAACCGCTCGGCAACCGGATCTAAACGCCAGTGGTACATCTTTAGCAAACGGCTTCGATTAGTGTCAGCATGCGAATGAACACAAAGACGTCGTCTGATCTACGACTTCCATTGAAAGAACGACAATTTTGGGAAAATGAGCCCTGTTAGTAATGTGTCCATGCCACCTTCAAGGAGCGCATTCTGGGTTGCAGGGCAAACCTTGGCATTCACCCAATTTCCTACAGTATACCAACCGCAACGGAATAAGGAGATGGGCCAGAAGGCGGTTTCTGTGAGGAAATGTGTCATGCCCTTCTCTCATTCTCTTTCCCATTCATGCCGAAAAATTTTCGGTCGCCTACTAACCTCGCGGACCACTACTGCTTTACTGAATTTCAAGAATGGAAGTCTCTCCAAGAGTTCACCTAGAGGCTTTTCGTTTTTCGCTGAATTTTTTCGTAGTTTAATAAAACTGTATAAAATTACTCAGGGTTAGCCACTTCCGAAGAGCTGCTTCAGAAATTCACGCACCTCTTCTTTGGAAAATATTTCGTGACTTTGTACTGGATCTATACTTGAGTCTGAACTCTTATATTGGTTTCACCGGACCTCTAATAAAAATTTTGAATGTCTAAACGCGTGTGGGTCCTCGCTGACTTACACGAAATGTTATATCTAACAACTTCTAGAAGTAGAACGCATGGCGTATTCCAAACGGCGATTGATTACTATCGATCGGTTCGGGCTAATGATTGACCATTTTTGTAGAAATATTTCTCCTAGCTATTCTCTTACGGAGAAAATGAACTAGGTACATTGGAACACAGAGATGTGAAACCGATGTACTCAAATGGATGCTCCAACCTAAACACTTCAAAATTCTTATTGTACAAAATTGATAAAAATTCACCCTTTGAAAAACAAATCACGTTTTGTATAGTCAATAGGACACTGGCCAGATATGCGATAGATTGTGCGACAGACCCTTACCCCAAATGAGCAAAAAACGCGTGGTGTTTCTTTGTGTGGTTTTTATTTAAAAAAAAATTAATTCCAGGCAACAATGTCTTAGAAAGCTCGTGAAAAAAAGAAGAAGAATACGACGTCGGTCTTCTAAGGAAACAGAAAAAAAGCAAAAAAAGGCGCTGCCCCAAGGAACAGAGGCCATGACCACAAGACGCTTCTCACAGTACAATGTACTACAATTGAGACCTGTAAACTTCTGCTGAACAGCTT
This sequence comes from Heligmosomoides polygyrus polygyrus, assembly GCA_947396885.1. NCBI lineage: Eukaryota > Metazoa > Nematoda > Chromadorea > Rhabditida > Heligmosomidae > Heligmosomoides > Heligmosomoides polygyrus. The sequence continues at coordinate 88,709,903 of OX377206.1, forward strand.
CAGATCACATATGAGCCACTAATCCCCGCGTTTCGTCCCATTTTTCGTGGATGGCGACGCGGCTTCATACTTCAGCCATTAGACGGCACGGCATTATGAAAACCATGAATATCGATTAGATGACCAAGGCTATCGATTGGTGGCTATGGTAGCCCTTCTGGTGCCTAACGCATCAGTCTCATTCACCGGGCTAAATGGAGCTTAATAACGACAAGGCACGCCGTAGCGGTAAGCTCGCGTATCGATTGGTCGCGTAGTCAGTCAATACGGAGATGTGCAAATATGTTGCGTCGCGCCGCTATAGAGAGTTCTATTCAACGCATAAAGGGTGTTTTATACCGCCCATCTTCCATGTGTCTCTTCCAGAAAGATGGCGTGGTTACCCTCTGACATTTCGGCGCACATTTTTCGTTGGATTCGTTCAAGTATGGAGAGTTTAGAGCATATGTCATAAAATCTGTGTAGGAGAATGAGGGAGGGCGATCCGGGTGGTTTTCCTGATTTTTATTGCACAGTAAGGCATTGTTGATGTGATCTCCATCTAATTTCTTCTAGGATTCGAAGAGTACCCAAACGAAAGGGAGACTAGAGCCCTCCGCACACTTTTGCAGCAGGCGGCAAAACTCGTGAGGCGCTCGCGCACACTTGAGTCTTGTTGGCGGCAAGCGGCAGAGCCATTGCACTCTTTCTGGTCGGGACTTACTGCTGCTATTCGCTTTCCCGCCTTCTGTCTGCGCTCTAGTCGATCCCTGCCGCGGACGGCTAGAGAGCAGACAAAACGCAGTGGCGGCAAATCACCGCCGGCGGCATTAATGACTGACATCATTGCCGCTGCCGCGCTTGCGGCCCCGCCATCGCAGTCGGTCTTGACGCAAGTGTGCGGCTGCGGCACGGCACCTCTCGCCGCCGTTGGCCACCGGCGGCAAGCTCTGCATCCCTGCCCTGCGGTTAAGGATAGGGCCGCCGCTTTGCCGCAAAAGTGTGCGGCCTTAAGGGTGGTAAGGGCCAGCATTTCTCCTAAAAGAAAATGGCCCCTTTTCAGCTTGAATAAGCTCTCCTACATTACGTGTTTTAAGGTGGACATCGCAGTTAAAGAGAATCAGAACATGTTCAGAAATCCGGAATCTTTCAGCTTAAGGATCTTCTGAGATTGCATGTAGTTTTAGTGCGTATAGCACTTGTCAGATCTACGTATACCAGTACCAACAGTTCTCTCGGCTGTTCGGCGTTGCCGTTTTCCATCAGCTGACGATGCGTGACACCAGGCGTGATAGAACGGTTTATCTAATTTCGATATATAATCGATGACAACGAAATGGTTACAAGAACGAAAGCAGGCAGCAAACTGACACTCACAAAGTGCTTGAAGCAGTTAGCGTTACGGGAGATAGCGGGAGGCCACTAATATTTCGCTAGCAAAACTCCCACTATTAAGTGAATTCGGGGCGTAATAAAGGCAGTGGTGGTGGTCATCAGGCCATTTGTTCCCTTTTTGCCGCTACTACAAACTACTGGACAGTCACTCGAAAGCTTCTTCATACAGACATATACAGCTGGATGCATTAAAGTATTTGATGATGTTCTCGACGATATCATGTTTTGATCCCAGGAAGAAAAATATGGCTTATAACTGCAAAAAAGGCGGCTTTAATCCTCGAACACAGGACGAGGACGAGGAGCTGTTCAGTGAAGAATCGCTTCTGATCTTCGCTGTTGCTGAGATTAATAAGTGAAGACGAGAACGCGCGAAAGATTATCAGTGAAAGAAGATATGTAAGCAGTAGAGGTGCGCTGGGATAGGTATGTATATATGAGTACTACTGTCTGGGGGAAAGTACTACCGAAAGAAAAACTCAATACTGGAATTGTATCTAGGTACCTAAAGATGTCTGGACTTCAGCTTTCCCTAAGTCTTATCGTTTCGGGGTACGCACGCTACACATTTCGGCCTGTTAGAAGCAAAGAAGCTCTAACAATCAGCTCTGAACAAAATGATATGTATATTTACAATAAGTAACTCTTATATGTTTATACTTCCATACCGCTTGATTCCGAGCCGCCAGCAATGAATTCACGTCGAGCTTTCTCCATCTTGGCACGATATCGGCTTGTTCTGAAGAGAATTAGTTTCAACTTTGCTTAACCTTCGAATTTTTCAACAAAAAATACTTGAAAAGGAATGTAATGGATCAAATGATAAAAGACGACATTGTCCATTGTCATTTATTTTAGGTAATGTTGCAATCCGAAAGACTATGTTACGGGTGAAGGTCCAGGTCCTCGTTAGTCAGTCCCTTTTTGGGATGCGCCACGTATTCACCTTCTAAAAAAGGCAATTTGAACGCGTATATGGCCCACACAATAACTTGCAGTGGGTAGCGCGTATTCGCATCTATCCTAGTCGGAAGGGCCAGTCGTTAAGTGTCAGTTTCGTATGTTCCATTCCATTCCATGTCACAAAATCAGGTCCCCTGACTTTAAATGAAAGCCCTCCTCAAGCAAAGGATTGAAAACGTAAATCAATGTATGCCCCCTCCGATTTGGATCGATCCCTTTATCCTTCACAGACAAGTCTAGCACCTATTCACCGACCCTGAAACGATGAAAGGCTCAATTGGTCCGAGGGGAAAACCCGAACCAAGAACTTGAAATCGGGTGTGCTAACGACAGCCGGCACCTCCACAGACTGCACTACGCTACCAACGCTAATCAAATTCAGTTCCCTCCTAATCAAAGTCAAAGTTTTCATCTTCCAAATCAAAGCGAACGTCTTCCTGGCTAAACTAGAGATACTTCGAGATGGTGGGAATGATTTCTCCATAGAGAAAATTAGGTATGACTTTCTTTGAATATTTTTTCATTGGCCTGCTGCAACAAGGGAACAAACTGTTGAATTTTTTTAAACTGTTATTTTTTAAGGAAAAATAGTAGTACAAAGTTTACTCTAAAAAAGCGGAAACGTAAATTTTTCGTAGCGTAATATAGAAAGCGATCGCGCCTTGCACTCGTCTAGCTCGTGGGAATTTCCATTTGATTGATAGCTTAAGCGCTGCTTAATTGAAGTGGTAAAGTGAAGCTATGTGTTGACATTTGTTTTGTTGTACCATTGACAAGTCTGTAACACCAAGAGGAAACTGAACTTTTGCTATAAATCGGAGACAAACCGGAACATCTTGGGAAGGAGCATGACGCAATCTTTTTTTTAGAATTAAAAAATCCTTCCTTCCTGCGCCTTAAGATAAACAATAAACCATTACTTTTCCTTCAAAAATAAAACTTTACAAATGTTCGAACAGTGCGCTCACCTTTGAGGATAGGCGAATTTTTAAAAAATCCAAAAAAAGGTCATACTAAATTTTCGTTCGACAGGAAATTATTGTAACCATGTGTGAGTGTGGGTCAGGTTTAATCTGTAAAATGATCTTTTTGATTTCTTAATTGAACTCGGGATTCTCCGAAAAGGTTAAAATAGTTTTTTCTTCCAAAAGAAATTGCTACCTTTTTCTTAATTTTTAAAAATTCACTTGCTCAGTCAAGTTATACCAAATTTTCCCTGGACAAAAAATTATTCTAGAATTCTTGGATAGTTTCTAGCTTAATCTCGAAAACGCTCGCTTTGGTTTGGAAGATGTTCTGGTCGATTTCAAAAGCGAGAAGCTTGCTTGGAAAAATGTTTAATTTGATTTGAAAAGTGCCCAATTTGACGTGAAAATCGTAAATATCCTTAAAAGGCAAAGTCATACCGAGTAGAACCGTTTCTGGCCAGATCGTTCGGATTGTAGACCCTGTCGCGGATGTTCTCCTCATTTGTGGAGTCCAGAGAGTAGGAGACCGTTTGCTGTGATGGTATGCGCACGTCGTCGACCCACACGTTACGATCCACGCGTTCAATCACCTGAAAACGAGCACGACGTTTATTGACAGAAGAGTCTTCTGCGGGGGACAACAGTGCTGATGCGTGGCGAATTGCCTTCAACGTGTCAAGGATGGATTGTTCAAACACGACGAACCTGGCGCTCGACCTTGGTGGTGTATTCAGGATTCGAAAGGTTCTCTCGCGAAAGATAGAGCGGCCTCGTCAACTTCTGCAACGTTTCGCTTGACGTTAGGTACTGACGCTTCTTGGACATGGCCTCCTTCTCCGCTAGCAGACGTCGCTTTTCAGCCTCGAAACTGAAAGAGTTGAAATTATGACCTGTTTCTACGAGCTAACCGCTGCTAAGCCGCTCATTCCTCATGCAAAGATCTTCTTCTCAAGGAAAACTGCACTCAAAGGAAGTACACTAAGCCAATAAACGCAATGCTTAGCAGTAGCTGTATGCGTCATATTCGGGCAGTGTAGCGCAGTTGGAGTAGGCGCCGGATTTCGCGTGCAACACAAAACGACTCAAGGTTTGGATCCTGCCTAGGTCGAAAAAGCCCATACATTCTTCCAAGGTCAGTGAATTGATACCAGATCTGCCTGGGAAGAATAAAACATCGCTTTGTTCGTCGGCTATCCACTACATATAGGTGCGCTCGAATAATAATCGAATATTTATTCGAATAGTCGAATACTCGATATTTCCAGATTGTCGAACATTCGTTCGAACATCGATGGTCTTAAAAGTCGGATATTCATTCGAATTAGAAACTGAAAGGGAGCCAAATTCAAATCCTATTCGAATATCGAAAATAGTTATTCACAGTTATTTGATCAGTCAAATACTCGATATTTCACGATTGTCCACCTTTCGTTCAAATTCGGACATCGACGGTTTAAAAAAAATTGGATATTCGTTCGAATTCGGACATCGATGTTTCTAAAAATATTCGTTTGAATTCAAACACTGAGGGAGAGTTATATTCGAATATTATTCGAAAATCGAATAATTTTATTCGAATATCGAACAATCTTCAAACGTTCCAGTACGGCACCTGATCCGAAAAATTCTTCATCTATTCGAATATTCGAATAAAAGAGAAACGGGGCTTATTCGACTTTCGATCATTCGAGAAAATTCGTTCGTTCATTCGCTCGAAAATTTTCGACGTTGAATGAACTCCCTCATTCATTCGTTCGTTAAAATTTCTCAAAAGCACAACTATACTAGCTTCCAGAACCCGTATTCCTAATCAATTCCACCAGGGGTATGCGAGCTAGAAGGGAGAAACATACCAGGAATGTGGCAATCCTCGTATGCCTTACCCACCCATTCGAGAATATATTGTTGGGTGGAGGATACCCCTCGCGGCTATCTCCTCACATCCACTAGGATATCTTTACCTTTACCCCGAAGTTTCCGACCCCAGAATTACATGTCAACCTAGACCAAATACGTGTTCGAAATCGCTTCTACACATCCCCCAGAAGTAGAGTGCATGGCGCATCGCGCAAATGGAACGGTTAACACCTATTTTGTCAATATCCTCTGTCGTACTCGATAAAATTTCACGTAACCTGCCAATGAATAAACAAAGATTCTACCGTTTGCGGAGAATTTGTTAAGATAGCGAGATGGTGGGCTGCCCTAGTCGCGAAGTGAACCAGCAATCGATTCTGGGTGTGAATGTAACCACGCGGTGGTTCTACCACCTGCGCCATGTGTGCCTACCTTGAAGTAGTATAAGCCAAGATTCGAGATTTACATACCACGTTTTTCTCAAAACTGAGGAAAAATCAGAAGCGCCCACGGCGAGTAAGGTGATGAACACATCCTTAGGTAGAAATGAGCAAAATATTTACCCAAATCCGATTTTAAAACTATTTTTTATAATGATGGTCGGATATCGAAAGGGAAACATGGAAAAGTTGAACTGCTTAGTGCACAACACTACAATCGACTGAGAAACTGTGCTTGAAATTTATAAAAATCAAAAATACGATAAAAAGTGGGTATGAATAAAGATTTAAAAAAGTGAGCAATATCCTACCGTTCTTTTTCTGTCCTTTCTCGCATAATGTGATCGAGCTTGTCACGAGAACGCCTATCTTCCTGAAAAAGGTCCATTTTGAATGTTAGAACTTCTAAAGAGAAGAAAAAGAGCAGAACCCGTTAGAGCACGTACCCGCTGACGAGCAGCAGCTCGTTCCTCCATTTCTCTCCGCTCCCTCTCTCGGATCTCCTGGTTTCTTCGTTCCTTCTCTCGAAGTTCAGCCAGACTACGTTCTTCCTCAAGCCTTAAAACAAGCGATGAGTTGAGTTCATTACAGAAGCCGCCCAGCGCCTTACCTTTCGATTTCGCGCCTCTCGTTCGCTTTCCTCTCCATTTCGGCGATTTCGAAGGCTTTCCTGTCGAGTTCCTCCCTCTCACGCTCCCTCTCCAGATCAACTTGACGTTGCAGCTTACGACTTGCGGCAGCTCTCTCCAGCTCGTACAGGTTGAGCCTTTCCTTCTCCTCGTCCTCGCGTCGCTTCCTCTCCCTTTCGGCGGCTGCTCGTCGCTCAGCGTCTCTTCGAGCTTTCTCCCTCATCTCTTCCTCCTGCAGTCGCGTCTCCCTTTCGATATCAGCAAGACGTTCTCGCTCCCGTTGCTCCTTCTGCCTCAGCTGAGCCTCCAGCAGTTCCTTCTCCCGTCTTTCGTCCTCAAGACGTTCCTTTTCCCGCCGTTCTGCCTCGGCTCGTTCCATCTCGACTCGCTGCTGCTCCCTGCGAATACGTTCCAGACGCTCTTTCTCTTCCCTTTCCTGCAGTTTTCGCAGCCGTTCCCGTTCGTCGGCCTGTCTCTTTATATCCGCCAGGAGTTCAGCCTCGCGACGTTCCTCTTCACGTCTTCGTGCTTCCCGAGCTTCATCGGCTAGTCGCTGCTTTTCACGCTCAATCGCCTCCTTCCGCTGGATCTCCGCCAACTCTCGCTCGCGAATTTCGAGCTCACGTCGCTCCCGTTCCAAGCGCTCCAGCTCTTCTCGCTCTAGACGAAGCCGCTCCTGTTCTTCTCGTTCCTTCTCGCGCTCCCTCTGCTCTCGTTCTACTCGTTCTCTCTTTATCCTCTCGATCCTTTCAATTTCGATTCTTTCTCTCTCGATGCGCTCTCGCTCCACCCTTTCCATTTCGAGACGTTCCTGCTCTCGTCGCTCTTCCTCCAGCCGTTCGCGCTCCATCTGCTCTCTTTCTCGTTCGAGACGCAGCCTCTCCAGTCTCTCTGCTTCAGCTCTTTCCCTTTCGAGACGCTCAGTCTCCAGAAGTCGTTTTCTCGCCAACTCTTCTTCCTCCAAACCGCGACGTTCGTTCTCCATTCTCTCCCATTCGGCTCGTCTCAGCATCTCGGCCTTTTCCCGTTCCAAACGGTCTCTCTCGATCCGTTCCTTTTCCAGACGTTCTCTCTCGTACACGGAGTTCTCGAGCACTTTCTGCTTCCGCTCCCGATCCATTCTGAGGCGCTCCAGAATCTAAATAGGCAGACATTCCGAAAAATTTCCAACGCAGTGAATAACAACGGCAACAATAAATTGTATTTGTCATTCCAACCTCTAATTCACGCATTTCCCATACACGACGATTCTCCTCGTCTCTTTTTCGCCGCTCTTCTTCTTCCTTTCTTCGTCTTTCCTGCTGTTCACGAATTCTTCGCTCCTGCTCCTCGATGTCACGATGGTACTTCACTTTGTAGTCGACTGTCCTCTCCTCTCTTGTTCCAGGATCTGGATGGGTGATGTAGCCCTCAATCGGCGAAGATCGTCCAAGCGGAGGCTGAAGTTTATTTAGACCGTTAGTCAGAAGAATTGCAACAAAATATGGTTTGTAAAAGCGCCAGTTTTGTTTAGTGATTGAACTTCGGCGTGTAGAGGGATAAAAATACACTCTACAAGGTGTAAAAACAACTAACGCCCGTCTATAAAACAGCAACAACGTCCTCTGTAGCTCTTTTCCCTGACCTTTATGTTAGACGAAACCAGTCGCGAATGTGGACAGCATTGGGAGGAGGGAACACGCTAGCTAATCACGCTTCATCAAGGGGACGTGCCATTCGTTGTGTGTGGTCGATATCCTGATTGGCTAGCGTGTGTTCGGAGCAAGCTCCGATTTGTTATGAATGGATATACGTTCCTTCCACCCCTCAATGCTGCCTACATTCGCGACCGTTTGACCACTAAGCATTCAGAAGCGGTTTTTCATGTCTAGTTTTACTTGTGGTCATACCTTCGTCGGCTAAAGAAGGGAAATTTCTATACAAAGATGTTTTGCCGTGATAGGAACCCTTGTGCCAGGAGGAGCTCGAACCTACATCTTCTATAGGCTCTCAGAGATATAGCGGACGCCTCATAGGATCAAACAGCGCTGGTAGATCAACAGGCTAGCGCCCTGCCCGGAAAGTAGAGGACGCGGGACGCGGGGGGGGGAGGAGGGGAAGGAGGGTTCGAGTCCCGCCTAACGCAAGAGTTTTGATCACAATAAAACATTCTTGCAACAACATGTGTAACTCTATAGGACTCGTTCTAGGCACAAGCAAGAGGGTAAAGCAGAAGAGGGTTGCTCCGATAGAATGAATTTTAACGCCAAGGCTCCTTTCTTTGACTCCGCGACATAGCCCACATTTTCCTCTCCTTAGTTTCCAGCGCTTTTATTCGGTTTAAGAAAAAGAGCGTTAACGATGCTACATGTAGAAAACAAATCACGAATTCTCCTGTGCCACAGAGAAATTCATCTAAGCTATTCCTAGTCACACAACCATGTATCGGCCTGAAAATGCCTGCCTACCTGCTGAGAGAGAGCTTCCGTGCTTCTTGTGATTACAGTCCTTGTCATGATTTCTCGTCGATAGTACTCATCCTGAAAAAGGCATTAATTACTTTCTGTTCAACAAAGGCTTCATCCTCTTCTATTGCGACAAAAAACTCAACAATAGCAGAGCTTCTTCAAAGCGCTATATAACAAATATTAATAGATAGCCTTTTTCAAACAGAGTCAGCGAAAAAGAGATCTGAGTTCTTGCGAGTGACCTTGTTGGGACGAGTATTAGGCTGGAGCATAATTTTTGTCCACACCTGGGTTCATTCGGAATTTCTTGAAAGGCACACTGGGGAATTCTTAGGATGCCTGAATTATCGCGTAGCAGATTCTAACAGCTTCCAATAAACTTAAGCGCACATGAACTAGTCCGTAGGCAAATTTCGAAAAAAAATGAATCAGCGTTAGCTACCAGCTGTTTACCTCCGTCAGTAAAAACTTGGCACTAGTTCGAACGTCGAGGCCGATGGGATCAGAGTTGCGTTTGGGCCCGGCACGATTACCCAAAGCACCGTCAATGAATCGAAAGAAATTTTTAAAAAATAATGGATCGAAGACTTTCTTCTTCGTTTGCTGATATTCACGAGGCACGATCTGCAAGGAGCTGCTGGACTACATCTGGATTGTCAATAACGACGTCTACACAAGATAGCTCCAGAAACTGGCTGACGGTTTAAAGGGACAACGACCGAAACGTCTCAAAGTCGCCCTCCTCCATGACAACGTGAGACCGCACACGGCGAAGTTGGCCTGAGATTTCCTGGAGAAGATTTGCTGGCCAACAGTGCCATCCACCGTGCAGTTCTGTCGTGGCACCGTCATACTACTAGCACTTCTGTGCCCTCAAGAAGCATGCCCGCGAGAAAAAAAATCGATAATTACGATCACCTAAAAATGAGGTTTCCTCTTCATTCGCTCTCAGCCCCATTTAGTGTGCACGCGAATCGCGACGCGATGTAATGATATGCGCCCATATCGATTCATCGCGCCGCGCGATCGATATGAGAGCTTACCATTACATCATGTCGCGAGTCGCGTGCACACTAAACACTCCCTGACGGTGATTATATTGTTGGTGTGTCGACACTGACGGTGACTATATTGTTGGTGGATGATTTGCTTTGCTGAAGGAAAATAAAACTTTAAAATCATGTCCTTTTACGGACAAGAATTATGCACCAACCTAGCAGTTGCCAACACCTGCCTTGCACTAGATAATTAGAACCGTGTTAACCAACAGGTTATGCTATACGTAACTGAACTCAATTTATTTGTGCACAACCTAACAAGGGAACTGTCCAAACGATACGCCAGAACGGCAAGAACAAATACTATAGGAAGAATTTCCCTCCTCCAATTAGTAACAGAACATGTTTTGTTTCTGCCGAATTTTTGAGGCAAACGAGTAGGAGCGTGTAATTGTTAAGGGTCCACTGGTGTTGAAGATACTACATATATCATTGGATTTTGGGACATTGTCGGCCCATCACGAGATGTCAACCAGGAATAAATGATGAAAACATCAAGAAATTCCAAAAACGTTTAGATATGGAAATCTTTATAGAAATCCGATACTATGGTAGAAGTGCAAAAAAAGCGATGCAACTCGGCAACCGAACCCTCGACGTCACTATCATGAAGCAGCACCTCTACCACTGCGCCACCCATCCACGGCACTCGTTCCTTGCGCCGCCGTGGTAAGCTCGACCCCTGGACCCTTAACCACTACACCATTACACCCTCCTACTCGCTAGGCTCGAGGATTCGGCAAAAACAAAACATGTTCTTCTAATGTTTGGAGGACGGAGATTCTTCCTATAGTATTGGTTCTTGCCGTTTCCGCCCACCATTGAGACAGTTCCCTTGTAAGCCACTCCGTAATCAAACCCATTTTCAAGGCTTCTCCGTTAAAATTTATCAAATGCACACTGCAAATACTTAAGCTCACCTGAACGTCACCGTGATGATAGCTGCTTATGGACGGCATTTTGTACTCGAGGAGATGATGCGATGACGGAACAGTCGACGACGTCGTGCGAAGCACAGGTATTTCGCGCACCGTGGCACGAGACGGCGCTTGCTCAGAGAGCAGGTCCTCGCGAGATGAACAGCCCGACTGAAACATTCCGATCTGAACACGGATGGCGAATGCTTGTTGGATGAGCGACGACTGACTGTGACAAGAGTAGGCGAATGTCTACGAATGAGATGGCATATAGAAGCACAGGGAAATAGTCAGAAGAAGAGGAACCTGGCCGGAAGAGGAAGTGACGGCGGGGATTTATATAGGACAGAGAGTGGCAGACACTGATGCATGCATGATGCTGACGACGCAAATTTGACTACAGCGGCCTACCGCACACCGTTCACATTGTTGAAATAGAAATGCCGCAGTAGGAAAGACCGCATGAATCACAATCAGAGCGCAGTGTTCGTGGCGGCCGACGGCGACGAGGCGCGCCCCCGACGCGACGCTGATCGCTTGTACATACCAGATGAACGAGCTCGGCTGTCGCCCTTCTCTGGAACCATTCCGACTCACGTCAGAAGTCAGTCAGTAAAGCATCACCGAAGTAGAGAGATTGTGAGGAAAATTGGCATGAAAACGAGTCGCAATTTGTGGCCTTCCTAATGAAACGGAACGGAACGATTCAAGAATTCTCTATGTCGAAGACAGAATCAAACCATTGGAGCTTTAACGTTAATCTTAATTTTTCATGCAATTCGTCGCGCGCTTGCAACGACAAAAACGAGAGCAAGTTGAGTACTTCCAATAGAATCAATAGCAAACAAAACAGAACAAATTTAAACAAACACTCTGCCAAAAGATGACCTGTTCTCGGCGAAATCTAGTAAAGGGTCCTCCTTAACAAGATCTACACCGAGAACTGTCCTTCTGAGGCTCCCCCTCCCGACTAGGAAACTCGACAACGGATTCTACCTGGACAACCAGATTGGTGTAGTCTACTTATGTCTATATGTTGTTGCCTATTTATTGTGTTTCGTTATGTTGGAAAATTGTTTTAGAGAGGTCACCATCAACTAGGACTGCATCAAAAATATTAAAAAAATGAGCTAGAACGTTGGTACTTGGTTCCCTCAGAGATTGTTTAGTGTGCACACGACGCGCGACGCGAAGTAACGATAAGCTCCCATATCGATCGCACGACGCGATGAATCGATATGAGAGCTTATCACTACATCGCATGGCGCGCACATTAACGAACCCTTAGGAATGCAATAAATAGGAAACAGAAACCAGTAAATTTGAAGATTACGGCATGTAAATATTCTAAACCAACCATTAATTACTTAAAGGATAAAATATAAAGATTGGCGCTAAACAATCCCCTATTGAGATGCGCGACGCTTTCTAATCCACGAGATATCGTGGAGGTAATTTGCATACGTATTTGGCCTGTATATACCCATTATATTTATTTATTATTTATTACGATATTTATTATTTAGGTATTATCATTTTTGTAAATTTAAATTTATCAATGCCTATTTAATATAAACTTTTAATATTTATATTCATTTATTTGTTTGTTATTTGGCATATACACCTCAAACACTGGACAAAAATCGACAAAGGATAAAAGAGGGCGTTAATCAATACCTTTGGGACGCGCCAGGCATTCCAGTTTTGTGAGATGTCGTCGAGATAATTTGAAAGCGTATTTGACCTATGCAATGACCTGTTGTGGCCAGCCGATGGATAAGCGTGTTTTCTTTCCTCCTCAGACAAATTTATTTCAAACCATCGACTACGAACGGATAGAAGACTTGATGGGTCTGGAAAGGACCCGAACGAAGAACCTCGATTCGGTGTGAACGTGACAATTGGCGCCTCCTGCGACTGCGCTATCACGCGTTCGCTAACCGTTCACTTGCTTCAGATACTTGCAAGAGGTTTCGATCCAAACGGTCACCATTCGCAAGCAGCTCCACAGTCGATAAGTTCATGGAGAGAGGATAAACATCGACGATAAACAACCCTGTCTAGGACACGCCACGCATTCTACTTCAACAGGATGCTGTCGAGACTATTTACATGCGTATTTGGCTTGAGGTACAATGATGATATGCGTCTGTCCAGCCGATATAGAAGTCAACATTTTTTCCTAACAAAATACCTTACCCCAATCAAATTATTTATTTCAATTTATTTCGTATTTTGATCTATCGTTACCCACACCTTTTAAACGTTATTTAAAGATCCGCCGCCGCGTGACTTAACATGCGTAATTATAGGCTCCTTCATCGATTTGTCGCGCTACGCAATCGATACCGAGGCAACAATTACGTAGTGTCGCACAGCATAGGAGTTCTGAACAGCCGAAGGCCAGTGAAAAGGCGACGTAAACAATGAGAATCTTGCTCCATAGAACTGCAGCTACTTTGCCACGCGTTGAAGACAATTTCCTTGGTCTCCGATGCTGTTGTACAACCGATAACCAGTTCTCTTGGAGACAAACATAGTAATTCCACGTGGTAGAAAAGGAGCAGTCGCTGACCAAAGGATTCTGCTAGACAATTCCGTAGACTGTTAGACCGAAGAACGCGTCTTTGCAGGAGGATCAACCCCTGTGACTAATTATCGGAATGTACTGAAGCATTAGGTCTGTCTGTCGGACAATCCGCGCAAAATTAATTGCGTCTCAAAGGCTTTCACCAATGCTCGATCAATATTACCGAATACTCTATGTTAACCATATTACTTGGGCATCATGCGAATATAACGGCCGATGGACAATCTTCACAAGAAGTAAACAAGTCCAGATCGTCCAATCAATATACCATTAATATTATCGAATTTTGTTACGAAATGACTGTTTGAACAAGAACCACATGACATAATGCCCGGTGGACATCCTTCACAACAGACAAACACTGCCGATTGTGCGCTCGGTACATAACGGGGAGTTGCCCTATTGCGTTGGGTCACATCCCTGAGCCAAAGCCGAAACGGATGTTAAAGAGAGTCAACGGTGCGTGAAGTAAGCAGTAAGCTGGTGCAGACAATGCATTCCTTGACTAGCTGCTTTCTCTATCACGCTCCTCGGATCCGGTAGGGCATACGCTCGATATGTACCTGCTAGTACTACCGGTCATACCGGCCGCTAAGTTGGCTTTCTGCTGGACAAAACAAAAATTTGTTAGATCTAACCGATTCGCCGCGAGAAATACGTGGTCTTGTTTAAGATACCTAGTATAAAAGTGAACTTTTTCAATGGACCAGATTTTCTTCAAATTTTCAGCGAAAAAGTAGATTTAACGGATCTATTCTAGTGGAGGAGGGGCGCGTGCAGCGCAGTCGGAAGAGGCGTCGGCTGTCGCGTGCACCCGATACCAGGTTCCTGGTTCGGATTTCTCGCCCAGGCCAACCAAGTCTTCCATCCCTCTGGGATCGGTGAATTGGTACCAGTGTTGTCTGGGAAGGATAAAACGTTGACTAATCCATCGGCTGGCCACAGCAAGTCATTGTATGGCCAAATACGCATTCAAACCGCCTCCACAACATCACGTAGAAGTAGAATGTTTGGCCCATCCCAAAAAGAGATTGAGTAACGCTGTCTTTTATCCTAGTCGGGAAAGGGCACATAGTGTTGGGCATAAACACACCTCCTCCCCCTTTTTTTGAGAGCGCCCTTGCTGTTCCAATGATGTAACGGCTCCGGAGAAGTCGATGAGGTGTGGGAGTAGGGACGCAGCTGTAACTTCTGCCGGCTACCCCTCCCGACTAGGATAGACCCGACTTTTCTTCTAACCTATTATAGGTAAGGAAACGTGTCTAGTTTTAAAAGATCAAATTCACAAAAAATTAAAGTGAGGTGTAGGACCTGTATGAGACATACACACCCTCACCAAGCCTTTCGGGGAGAAGAAACCCAGCATATTCCCCAGTGCCATCTTCATAACGTATACATCAGCCCTCCTCTTGAATTCTGAGGCCAAACCGTCGAACTGGGTAGTCAGGTGACGAGGTGGGCAGGGCAACACAACGCATTTGGTTAGCGACTGCCTTCCGACCTGGAAACAGGTGTAATGAGCCATCGGCGGACCGGATCTGCGCTGTGGAATGCCGCGCTCGGCCGTTTGTCCGCTTCAAATCGCCGCCCGCCGACTACGCCTACAAGTAGTCGAGGCGACTAACCCGCAACGTGCTGCGAATTGAGTAGATCACGTTTTGCATCGGCAGCACAGATTAAATGCGGACACAAGCAGATGAGACAAGAAAAGAAAACTAGCTGAAGTTAACTGGCCAAGCGACTTAGGCTACCAAACTCTAACTGAACTGTAGCGTAACAGATGGCTCTGTGAGAGGTTACGTCTGCTCAAGCATCTTGATGAGCTCCTCATAAGCATAAGGAGAAGATAAAGGACGGCAATAATCAATCCACTTCCGAATGCGCTGCACATGCTACTTCTTCATGCGCATTCTTAGTTGAGTCCACGAAATAAGTAAAGGATAAAATTGAAGGATAAACGACGGCGTTACTCAATCCGTTTTGGGTTGCACCACGAATTCTACTTCTACGGGATGTGGAGGCGATTTGAATGCGTATTGCGCCATACAATGACTTGCGGTGGCCAGCCGATGAACAGACTTCCCAGACAAGTCTGGAACCAATTCACCGACCCCGGAAAGATGGAAGGCTTGGTTCTTCTGGACGGGAAGTTCGAACCAAAGACCTGGCAGCAGGCGCAGGCGACAGCCGGTACCTCCTCCGACTGCGCTACATGCGTCCTACAAAATAAATAAATAAATAAATACAGCGCAGTAGGAAGCAAGCTATCTGACAGCACATAAACTACGGCATAACCGAGGAATGAACTCGTGCTGAACTCTGATGTTTGCACAACGAACTGACGACGGTCACATAGTGACTGGTCGGTGACAAGAGTGATGCGGAGAGAAACAACCAAAGATCTGGTCTGGTAGACACAACAGGCTTCTAGAAACTTCTAGAAACTGCGCCAAAAAAAAAAATGGAGCGACTACTCGCGAGGATAGACCGAATAGGAGAGGGATGGGAAAAAGCAGCGAGTACGTAAGTATTATCATTAGTGACCAAGAAAACCCACTCAGCAACTGCTTTAAGCAGCTCCACTTAACGTTTATTTATTTATTTATTTATTTATTTATTTAATGCACTTCTTTCTGCGCTTTACAAAAAAACATAGTGAAGGAAGAACATAACATTTAAGGCCTTGTTTAGTGTGCACGCGACGCGCAACGCGATGCACGCGTAGCGCGTCCAAATTGATCGAGCGACGCGATTGATCAATTCGGGCACTACAAACGGCATCGCGTCCCGCGTCGTGTGCACACTAAATAAGGCCTAACGGGCTCAAGTACTTCTTGATTTGATCGTTCTTTCTGACGTGAAAATTACTGAAGCGTAACGTCGCACCAGAAACAAGCTCTTATTGGCAAATATGGAATGCAGGGAGTTTGGTATAGAAGAGACGCTACGATAAGAATGATGAGATGATTATTGATTGATGAATAGCCGAATTATATGAGCATTTTACCACTTAAAAGCCCCACTGAACGCCTTTTTACTCTCAGGAGCTAGAAGGACATTAATTGAAAAAAGACACAAAACCATGCACTTAGCCATGAACAAAACAATGTGTTTTAAGTCACTAACAGAACTTTAATCCAAAATACAGTGCATATGCTAAAACATTGATTGTTTTTCAATCTTCTGATCCTTAACATTGAGCAATTCTTTCTACTAAAATTCAGATTGTAGCAAACTCATAATAGGTATGTAATTAGAGAGCTGATGTGAATATCCTGGCAGAATAAAGACTACTAAGCAGATGGATCACAATAGAACTTTCATGTATGACCGCGATGCACTTCTTTACCACTATGATCACGATTGCTTCATCAATACTAATGGTAAGGTATGCATTGCATAGGGTAACCGAATTTCGTCAATATTAGTCGTAAAGTAAGCATACCATAGGGTAACGGCACCCCGGTAACCGGTAGCGTGGAAGGTACAAGAAAACTCTTCAAAGATCGTCAGTACATCGACACTTCTTAAAAGGTCTAAAACTGAAATTTTTAGAGAAAAATGGTGCTTTCATTTCAGAGTCATACTCAATAAAGATTCAATGACGGTTCGGCCCAATAAAGAGGCCCACTTAACCCTATAAAAGGACCCGTACGGAAGGGAGTATTTGTACAAAAAATGGCTATTTTTTTCGAACCACACTCATTTTCTATGGGCGACGGTCAGGAGGCACAAAATGTGGCCACGCCCCTCGCCGAGGGGCATGTAATCTTCTTCTCATCCCCCTTGCTCACCCACCTCCCCCCCCCCCTCACCAACCCCCTAGGCTTCACCGAGAGTCTAATGGCTGCCCTGCAAAACGTTTGAGACGCAAAATAGAATTTCTCGGTCCGCAGAACAGCGGGTGTACCTCCTGAGGACACGCCCCCGGCAGGAGGCGGTGTACCTCCTGTCGTGCTGCCATTTTCTATCGAATAGCTTGTGAAACAGCTGACTTGAACGAGCGCAAAAATTAGCGTTGGAGCGAGCAACCCTCAAAGGTACTCGACTCCATCGTCGGGTAGATTCCAACCCAGCAGTTCCTACTTGCAAATGGTTCGGTAGAGTGCTTGATGAATGCTACATCCTGAGCAAGTTTTTTCACCTTTCTGGCAGCTTACCCAAGGCAGTGCCATTTGATCCATGGTATCCCTGAATATAAGTTCCTATGCCCAGGTGTAGCAATGAGTAACATCATCCAATACGTTTACCGATGAATGAGCAGTTCACGTCCTGCTCAACCTCCATAATCCCTACGTAAGTGGATTCCTTTTATTCTGGAGAGCTACAAGGGAATTCATTAAGAAGGCTGCGAGCACCTGAAATGCGAGTAAGCCAGGTGAGCTCGAAAAAGGTGTTGAGTTACATATCTCGACGTGGTTTTGTGTGTATGGAATAGAGCTGGAGAGCGACGACGACGTTTGCTAAGAGATTTGCCCACGTCGGCAAACAAAGGTAGCCGCAAGTGCGGCTGGTGGAGGTTGGCGGTGGCGGTCGGGTGGTACGTGTACGCGAGACGGCCGTTCTTCGCTAGGCAAATTTGCAATCGCATCACTCGAATGGACCCCAGACGAGACGTAGCGGGAGGATAGTACACTGGGTAGCGGAGAACGTCACCAATTTCGCGGCTAGGTAGCGCTTCGAAGCACTAACTTCCTGGGGCCGAATTCATCAACGATTAAATCAGCGGGTACGCGGGGTATTAGGGGTAGAGATACCCAAGATGAAGCATTCACCTCTACTGTTTATCTCATCTCTACTTATCGTATCCTGCATACCCACAGGTTTAATTGTTGATGAATCCAGCCCCTGGAGAGGAGGCCATGCTACCAGGTCCAGGGCCCGGATTCATCAAGCAATGGGTATAGGTAGAGATACCGTAAGGGAATCATACCCACTACCAGCAATGAGTAGTGGCTGAAAAGAATCAGCGGTAAGGTACACTAGGCCTTCAGCGAAATCAGATGATCTTACTGGAGCGCCATTTTGACAGTGGGGCGCGAATGAGTCGCAGGTATACGGATGTACCCACAATGATCGGCGGATTTTCTCTACCCACTGATAAACCCACGATTTGGTGGGTAAAGTTTATCATGAATCATGGGTATGTCCACATCGTGGGTACGTCTACCCCCTGCACCAAACATACCCATGGGTATGCGCGTTGATGACTCCGGGCCCAGAACTCATCCGTAAGTTAACTCGGCGTTTTCAAATAAGGGTCAACGAGTTTACCCTGGGTCATCGGCCAAGAAATAGAAAATTACCCATGATATTGCACTCATCATGAATCATAACAAATCAATAAGTTACCCCACCTAGCCATTTATGGGTAAACTGCTGGGTAAGAATTCACCCAACGATGAAATTGGGTGCCCAAGAGAATTCCTCGCCCCAGTGCTTAATTTTCGCTCTCCCTCAAATCAGCTGCTTACCAAAATATTCGGTGTCAAATAAAGACGTAGCTTCGAGAACTATCACAGCTTCAGTCACTCACTACGGATACGCTCTTCCGAAGGACTTGACATGAACCTTTACACTGGGTCGAGACCACCATGAATGTCCTATTGGGCTACACCACATTCAGAAACCCATATGGCAAGCCTTCAAGAAGTATATTTTTGGAAAATGAGTAGTGATAGAGGACCTTAGAACAATTGAGTTTCCTACCCTTTACGCCATCCTCCGCCCAGTAACCCTAGAGTATGCATACATTACCACTATAGTAAATGCTATGTATATGGATCCGCCCTAAGAGGGTCGTAGATGGTCTGCCTTAGAGCTGTGTTTCCCGAAATTGGGCCTAGGACAGAATGTGGAGTTAATGCGTCTTCCGCCCTCATCGAAATAGCCACCCGAGCCATCGTCGATTGTTCAGTGTCTTATTCGTCGGGAGCCTTTTTTGTGCTGCTGCAATAAATTTTTCGCGTTTATCTATTGTTTTTTGTTCTTGAAGTGCGTGGTGAACGTCCGAGAAAGTAAAACCTTACCGGGAATACTCTACCTATAAATTTATGGGGAAAACCATTGGTTAGGCTTCTGCATGATGAAGGCGTCGGGTAGGGTAGACTCGTTTACCCAGGCGAAAAACGCGGTCCGCTGATAACTTAAGGCGGGATCAGTTTGTGATCTAGTAGTACGTTAGATGAATCCGTGCAAAAACGGGTCTCAATAAATAAAACCTGAGAACAAAATAAGGAACAAAAATAAGATGAACACATATAAATATGAGTTTTAAAAACAACCCTCGAAAGTATTAAGAGCTAGCAGAAGGATTCCACACTCCACTAATGATGAGATGAAGACGTGCAATAAAGAGGATGAATAATAGAAGCAGGCTGAACAAGGAACAACTAATAGGCGACTTTCATCTCGATGTAAATGACTAATGATGAGGTCAGTTACCCTTGCTTACCCGGAAGAATTGCGCGCTCCACCGATAATTTACAATTCGGTTAGCCTGCTAATATAGTAGTAACTTAAGAATAAAAAAGATCAGTTGCAAGGACAAGTGAAATCCTCTTCCGAGTGGGCAAAACCTATTAGAAGTCGATCTTCAACTAGATATAAATGCATATTGCTAGTACAAATCTGAGATAAGGACATGCAAGAAAAAAGAGAAAAAATAGAAAAAAACAAATGAGACCCAGGGGCTAGTAATAGATGACCTTCAGCCCAAATTAGGACAGTATTGATTGGTGAAGTCGTACAATAAAGTGTGCGCTGTGCACTCACAGTATGTTCAATACGGCGCACAACAGCGCGGATAACGCAGCTACTTGCTCTCAGAAAGAGTTGGTGAATACGAACTTTACCTCTTACCCGTCTCCTTATCCTGGAAAATCTTAACCTTACCCTTCACTTACTGTTCAATCAGCGTCAAGGAAGTGATATCTACTATAGTTGTGCTCGAACGAATATATTCGAATAATTATTCGAATGGCCGAATATTCGATATTCTTAGGTTTTCAAACACTCGTTCGAATTCGAACGTCGATGTGCATTAAAAAGTCGAATTTTCGTTCGAATTCGAACACTGAGAAAGTCATATTCGAATAATGATCGAGAATCGAATATTTCAACTTCGAATATTCCTTCGAATTCGAAGATCGGTTGCATCAAAAAGTCGAATATTCGTCGAATTCGAACACTGATGGCTTTAAAAACTCGAATATTCGTTCGAATTCGAACACTGAGAAAGTCATATTCGAATAGTGATCTGATCGAGAATCGAGTATTTCAACTTTGAATATTCCTTCGAATTCGAAGATCGGTTGCATCAAAAAGTCGAATATTCGTCGAATTCGAACACTGATGGCTTTAAAAACTCGAATATTCGTTCGAATTCGAACACTGAGAGAGTCATATTCGAATAATGATCGAGAATCGAATATTTCAACTTCAAATATTCGTTCGAACTCCTACATTGAATATTCTAAAATGGCAAATATTCGTTCGAATTGGAACACTGGGAGAGAGTCATATTCGAATAATAATAGAGAATCGAATTTTTCAACTTCGAATATTCGTTCGAACTCATAAATCGACAGTATTCAAATATCGAATATTCGTTCGAATTCAAACACCGATGGTTTTAAAAGGCCGAATATTCGTTCAAATTCGAAAACTGGGAGAAAGTCATACTCGAATAATAATCGTAAAACGAATATTTCAACTTCCCTCGAATATCGAACAAACTTCAAATCTTCAAGTACAGAGCCAAATTCGGGCAAATTCGATTATTCGAATAAACGAGAAATGGGGCGTATTTTAGTTTCGATCATTCGAAAAAAAAATGAAGAGCGAATAAATAGGTTTGTTCATTCGCTGGAAATTTTTCGACACCGAATAAATTCACACATTCATTCGTTCGAAAATGTTCGACATCGAATTTATTCGTTCATTCATTAGTTCGATCAAATTCCTCAAAAGCACAACTGTACTATCGACTGTCGTCTGAAGACGAGAAGAGCAAGTGGTGTGGTCCAGTTGGGACGCTGTTGTGCCGACGACATGAAACGCCGGTGTGCAGCTGGCTGGCTGGCCGGCTGGCTGCGTAACCGTTTCCTTTATTTGCCTACCTGACATAGACCACGGCGAGACAAGCGCCAGAATAGTATCATTCGCACCGCAGCCGCATTGATTTACTACGGACGAGGCAAAAGCAGCCACGGCTGGGCTGCTTCTGAACACCACGCATACACGGACAGAGACGGACGGACGACGGGCACTCAACATCCGCCGCCGCGGCTCACGGCCGCGAACGCCCTCCCCCACCTCGACCAGCCGAACCCCCAAACGTGGACACAACGACCGGACCGACGACAGTACGGAGGGACCAAGGGCACGCAGCGGTGAGTGATTCCTATCGATGCCACGAGGTCGCCGGACCGAAAGTTTCCGCCGTTATCGACTCTCGGATTCGAATTGCCGTCGTCATCCCGTGCAAATTCAAGCGTTTTGAACGAAAGTGAAAGCCGCTACGCCTGCGATGCTCCTTCCAACAAAATTCGTTAGAGTGGAGCTTCTAGCCGTGGACATCAGGCCAGCTAAAGCCTTCAAACTGCAGCAAATCAAGTGAGACATGTAGTCTTCGTTAGGTTTTTGTTTAAGAATCTTTTTCTGTTCGAAAAAAACGGCATTGTTCAAGCGATTTCCCGTGGTAGCGCAGTCGGATGAGAGCGCAGCCAGCGATCGAGTGCACCTTAATCGAGCGACGTCCATAGGTCGGGTCCCGCTCTGGTCAGTTAAGGCTAGCTTCCCTTCCTTCTAGGTAGGTGAATTGGTACCAGAGAAGTCCGAAAAGAATAAAGCGCTGACTATTTCATCGACTCGCCGACGCAAAACAAGCCAAAAGAAAGGGTAAAACATTAATGAAGAAAAGTCTAGAAATACCGTCTCAATAGAAAATAAATAATAAAGGTTCGTTCTGTTGTCTTCGGATGGACCTTTGTGTTAGGGCCCGTTTATACTTCGACGCCGAGCGACGCGACGCCACGTATTGTGGCCACATTGATCGGGCGACGCGATCAATCAATTTGGCCACTATACATGCCGTTGCGTCGCTCGGCGTCGGAAGTATAAACGGGGCCTTATACTCCCACCTCCTCAGCTCTTCAGTAAGGAAGACGAGCATATTTTAAGAATTCTTTAAATTCTGCCTGCAGGAGGAAAGAGAAAGACGTTAAAAGTATGTAGATGGGTGGGTGCTCGAAAAGAGGGAAGAGATAAGGACAAGAATAACGTTTGTTGAAGAAATGTGGAGAAAAGAAAGGATGAGGAAAAGTATCGAGAAGTGTGGATGCGATAAAAGTGAATATATAGTTAAATGAGCTTGTTCAAAGCTAGCCAAACATGCGTTCAAATTGCCTCCACGATATGCCCATGAAGTAGAATGCGTGGCGTAGCTCACGCAGTGACTGGTTAATGCCATTCTCTACCTTTATTCTTTCAAACCAAACCGCTTCTTAACACATGTGTGCCAAGAGCGCAGTGTAGCGCAGTCGGAGGAGGAGCCGGCTGTCGCGTGCACACGATACCAGGTTCCTGGTTCGGATTTTCCGCCCAGACTAACCAAGTCTTCCATCTCTCCCAAGGTTGGTGAATTGGTAGCAGAGTGTCTGGAAAGGATAAAACACTCTTCGTCGACTAGTCACCGCAGGTCACTGTATAGGCCAAATACGCATTCAAATTGCCTCCGCGATATTCTTTAAAGTGGGGTGCACGGCGCGTCCCAAATTGGGGACTGATTAATGCCGTCGTTTATACTCTTTCACCCCCGTATGTATTCAAATCACCCAAGTAATCGTACAGAACAAAAAATTTGAAAACGTGAATTTAGAACACAAGAAGAACTTCAGTATAGTTGACGATTCTGACAGTATGGATGACGGACTAGCTCGTCTGAAATACATATGCAGCAGACAGGGAGACAGGGACGACTTCATAGCAGAATACCGCCACGATCTGATTGCGTGTAAGGATAGCTGTCGCTGTAGTAGTAATGGAAGAAGAGGAAGAAGAAGAAGAAGAAGAAGAGCATAAAGTGGAGGCAAGACGAGTGGTCGTTGCAATAAAAATGCTCGGAACACGTTTTCGTGACGTAGCGATCAGCGAAAATTGCGCCATTATGTGTGAGCGATGCAAATGCGGACGTGGACGTGGACCGCACACACACCGACAGAGACAGACAGCCACAATCCTCCTCCAAACAGAGATGAAAGGAATTCGATTCCAGACGAAGACGGCCACCGACACACAATGGCTTCGTCGGTGGTCGGTGGTCGTCTCGCTCTCGCTCCCTCTCTCTCCACCACCTACAACACAGGTAGGCCGGCCAGACGACGACGGCGGCAATTCAGCCCAGCAGCAGCAGCAGCAGCAGCAGCGGCGGCGGTGGCGAATGAGTCCTTGAAAATCTTACGGAAATTGCACGATTGGAAACGCCGCACCGACGGACCGCACGCCCCATGCTTACGCTATCGCGTGTTCACCTTGGAACAGCGCCTTCATGGTTTTCAGTTGACGATAAAGCGCATGGAAGGGCACGCAGAGCACCTAGCCACGCTCCAGAATACTTTGGAAGCGTTCCTGGCATAATTACGGTAGGATTCTCCACTGGGAGCTCTGACAATGTCAGGACAAATAATTGCGTGCAAACAATATGTCAAAAATCAGCTGTATCATGAACCAAGTTGTCGAAAATTAGGTGGGCCAGCCATGTAATGCGCTTTGTAGACACCTGGTGGACGAGAGCCTATCGACTGAATTCCGCGGGATGTCGAGAGAACGCATGGACGCCCACCAACGCGTTGGTCGGACTTCTTCATGAAAGCTCTGAACGAGCGATATGACGCTATTCGCGTCCCTCGAGCGAGGAGGATCCACTGGAGCATTTTGGCACGCGACAGGGACAAATGGGGACTCTGCTGGTGTCCGCTCAAGCAACTCGATGATCAACAGGACGACAGGTGATACAGATGAATTATGGAACAGGTAGAAGTCCAGGGCTCAAATTTTACAGTTTTGGGTACAAATCGAATTTTTACGCAGGTGACTAAGCTTACTCCAGCGTAAGGATAAAAGGATAAAGGATGGCGTTACTCAATTCCTTTTGGGATGCGCCACGCATTCTATATCCACGGAATGTAACGTAGGTGAATTGAATGCGCATCTTTCCATACAATGACTTTCTTCTTTCATCATTCGACCAATACTCTTACAGCCTTTATTTCGGCTGTTTCGGCGTCTTCGTCTTGCTAGAACACGTTATGAGTTGAGTTACATTCTGGAGCTCTAGGAGAGAAGCAAAAACGGAAGCGACCGTTGATGCCACACGGTCAACGACACATGAAGTGGGCGGTACAGTCGGTTCTTTTATTGGCTAGCGTCTAGCTTCTCGCTGTGCTTGATTGGTTAGCGTTCGCTTGCCACATCCTCGCACCCGATTGGGCATGCACAGGACTTGTATCGTTTTTTGGTTACAATCGCTGACAATCAAATGGGTAACTGCATTATTTACCTTAGAAAAAAATGCCTCTCATATGTGCTCACACATTGCCTACTAACTTTGATCCTATGAGCTCTACAATTTTATGGTGAAGCATATCAGCGGTAGATCACTAAATGTACAAACCTTCTAAGGGTTCTGATTGGCTAATTCTCGCTTTTTACTAGTTAGAAGATTTCGGTAAATTTCCTAAACTCTTGTCTGCCAGAAGAACACCTATCCTACGCTGCATAAGAGAGTTAATTCATATTTCAGTCCTCATGTTCTACCGTCCGCACGAAGTCGTTGACCGCTACATACGGGAGTACTTAACGACATGTAGCTCAACCGATCGACATTTTCCATTTTATGGTCTTTCCATATATAAAAAAATCGATCGATTACTCATTATTGTTCGATATCCTTGCTTCACCCTAGCGTTTAATGGTTTCAGGTGGGGTCGCTGGATGGAGATCGCAACAAAGAATCAAAATCGATCAACTAAGCAATATCGATCGATTATTATTGACATGTGGTCAACGAAGCAGCGTCACTATTGGTAGCTGATGAGGTCCTACACTGTGCAATTATAAGTTTTGTATTATGAGTTTGCTACAATCTCAAATTTCACATTGAAAGTTCCTTATCATTTAGGAATAAAGGCTGGAAAACACTCGAAGAGAACATATGTCATCTAGTTTCAATTTAAAGCACAGAATTTATGTTGCTCATTATTTAAGGCGCACAATTTGGGCAACAAATAAAATTAAATGAAAAATTATAAGTCACCCCAAAACTAAATTCGGCAATGCAAAAATTTTCTCAAGCATTAAAAAAATTTGTTGGAACCATTTCATCCACATAGTTCGAAAACCGAGGTGAGAATCGATTCAAAAAAAAAAGATTTTCTGGTAACTAGTGATCTACCAACCAATGTGAAACTTCCTTTGCTGAACTACGCGCAGAAGGTTGAGATGCACTTCGTGAAGAGAAAATGAACTGATGAATAACAGACGCCTCCTAGAGGACTGAGCTTCCGCTTTAAATTTTAAAAGATCATAAATACAGATCGATTGGTATGAGGAAACTGACCTCTGCAGGAGAGCTACTTGAAGGTTACAAGGAAAAGCAAGATAGGAATAAAGTGTAAGAAGACGGCGTTGAAGGATAATGGCGATGAAGACAGTAACGAACATAGAGGGAGATTCAGAGCCCACAGAGACATCCGCCCGTTGTCTGATTCGATCAGTAACGAAGTTTACAGCTAGAATGACCTTGAGTGTCGGACACACACGAACCTTTGTGCCAGCGCTGGTGGACACAGGTGGCGGAGGTGGCGGAGGTGGTGGTGGAGGTGCCGGAGGAAGATCTGTGGATAGCGACGAGCTCATTCCTTTACCTGAAACGAGTTCGTTCTTTAATGAGAAGGAATGAAATGAGAATGACAGACAGCCAGACAGACGGACGGACAATGACTGGATGACGGATACCCGTCACGCGTAACTAGCAGTGCGAGTACATCATGAACGGGCGCGTTCGACACTTAGGGTTAAACACGACGTAACCTTGAACTACAAACGTGGGAATGGGGTTCGTCTCCTCCTCGCCTCGCCGTAAGACAACCTATAATCTGTGCGAACGCAAAGGGACCTTTAATCCTCCCTTTGGAACGTCAACAATGTCCACGATGATACCAGAAACTGGACCATCGATCCTCGTAGGAGTAGGAAGGACAGTGGATGGATGGGTAAATTTGTTGGTTTAATTTATTTATTATTTTATTTGTTCAGATTTAGAGACTCCATTACAAGAAGGAAGCTCGCCGGTTAGTTATCGGTACGGCAAGGAACAATGTAGGAAAATTCGGAACTATCGTAGTTGGGAGGGAGACACTTCAACCTGTCCGCCTGACAAGAGTTAAACTATTATACACAAGCAGCGTACAGTACAAATAAAAAACGGTATTTCTTTACAATTTTCTGGCAGGGCGAAGCGACATAGTCTGTGTTGGTTTCGCTTCTCTAGGACTGTCCCCCTCCCCTACGACTACATAGGAAAGATCCGAAAATTCTTCTTCATTATGATCAGTTATTCTTCGCAAGTCATGATCTGGAAGATCACTGCTTGTTCAAAATAAACCGTGACCCTTGAGAAAAATGTAATATTAGGTTGTCCCATAAGTCCCCGCCGTTTTTTCAACGATTCACTGCAGATTTCGCCGGCGGTCTCTTGCATAGCGCTGCATAGCTTTCGAAAGAGAATGATTTGCTCTATCAGAGCATTTATTGCATTTCTTTTTTCCATGTTCGACTGTCATTGAATCTTGGCATGATATTGATCAGTATGAATACCCAAGTGATGTAGCTGACGAACCAAGATTAGTACAGATCCTTTATTCCGGCTAACGTTTCGGCGTAACCGCCTTCTTCAGAGCCTCAAACTTGGGTAATTAAACCTTGACTGTGGTTTGTCAGCTACAGGTTCGTCAGCTACATCACTTGGGTATTCATACTGATCAATTTCTTTTTTCATCACGAAATTTGTCAATTTTTAGGTCGTTGAAGTGAAAAGTGAAAAAGTAGCCATTTGCACACTTGTTCTCTCCGCTTAGGTTTGTAATTTTTTGCGCAGTTTTTTATAGCACTTCGAAGACAATTTTCTGTACTACAAGAATATGTGTTGGTCCTATTTTCTCACTTGCCATTTATTGATTTTTAGTCCATCAAATTGGGAATTCCGACTTTTCCGTGAGAATTTTTACCAAAACTCCGGTTCTGTGGTTGGACTTTTTTGCTTGGTGTCATATTTCGTTTGGAAGAGGATGTCTTGCTCAGTAAGAATTTGTGTCGCGTTTATTGGCTCACGCTGATTTCTGTCGAATATCAACAACTGAAGAAGGAGAAGGAGTTGTTGGTGAAGACGATTCTTCTCTTTTTGGCATTTTGTTGATATTCAAAAGAAATCAATAAATGCGACACATATTCTTATAGAGCAAGACATTCTCTTTCGAATCACATATAACACCAACCCAAAAAGTCCAACCACAAAGCAGGAGCTGTCGGCAAAAATAACCATCCTCCTTCGGACGTTCCAATTTGATGACCTAAAAATCAATAAAGGACAAATGAGCAAATAGCACTAACACATATTCTTGTAGTACAGAACATTGTTTTCCAAATGCTCAAAAAAACTGCGCAAAAATTACAAACCTAAGCGGAGAGAACAAGTGCGCAAATGGCTACTTTTTCACTTTTTCACTTTTCACTTCAACGACCTAAAAATTGACAAATACAGGTTCTGATAGGGCAGATCATTCTCTTTCGAAAGCTATGCAGCGCTATGCAGGAGAGCGCCGGCGAAATCTGCAGTGAATCGTTGAAAAAAACGGCGAAGACTTATGGGACAACCTAACAGAATTAGCGAAAGCCGCAGGACTCTCTGAGACCTGAACTCTGAACAAAATGCCTCGTAATCAGGGGTGCGCGTAAATGAAATTCAAAATTTCGTAAATCATGAGAAGAATCCGAAGTTTGCTAGTGGCACTATATTTCAAAAGTTTTTTCTGCTAACTGAAATTAGAGGTAATTCAGTATTTATTCATAGTGTTATTTTCAGCTTATTTTAGCTAACAGATAGCTTGCGTACAAATCTGCTGTAGCAGAAATAATCGCAACATTTCAGTGTCAGAACCAGAAAACAAAAAAGAATTACTTAAACGCGGAGCAGTTTCGAGTCGGAACCGCAGGCGAATCTAAACATTGGATTCAGGTGGAAAGAGCTAAGATGAAAACGCCAAATCACTAGTTTTAAACATTCAATCCTGGAGATACATCATCTTTGAAAATGGGACTCCACTGGAAAGACAGATACTCGGAAAAGCGGTTGCATAAAAGAACCGGTAGAATAGGCAAAATATGAAGGATACTGAAGTAACATACAAGCAGGATTTAGAGTTTAGAGGAACCAAGAGGAATCACTTTCAGGCAATGAGAAGAGTAGAGCATGGACTTTTTAAAGATGCCAAAAGCTGAGAAGGAGAAGAAGCTAAGTATATGAGAACTGTGCCACGCAGTGCTTATTAGCCACTATAAAATAATGACCCTTCACGACACGGTAAAATATTTTGCAAATATTTCAGACAAAAACATAATAAATTCGTCTAACAACAGGATGTCACTATTTGGGGTCGTTACAAAAAAAGAATGTCTTTCAACAGGCTCTAGCATTTCCAGAAAGAATTGAAATGAACGAAGTTAGAATAAGACAAGGTGAGGTGAGGTCAGGCTACCAAACCGGTGGAAACTTTTACGATTACACCGGTGTCTCATTGAGTCAAGAAAGCGGAAGTGTCTTTGGAGCTCGTTTTTTCTCAAAGTGTCATCTCTATGTAGCTGGTACAGGAACCACCAAAACATCTGAACATCTTCAGTTCAGCAAATAGAAATGAGAATATGAGGCAACTGCCGACCAGCTATGCCTTGCAAAGTGTAGCTGACTATAGAGGAGGAAGGGGGCTCATTCATGACGTCCACGTCCAAACACAATTAAAATTGAAAAAAATTAGGCGCGGACATGTGCACGACATAATAGAGTTGAAGGTCAACTACATAGGCTTGTTGTGACTTGTGCAACAAGTTATGAAAAAAGGCGATATTGCGTTTTTTAGACCTGAACAAGGGCTTAGAGCCCAAGACTCTTTCAATAAAGAATTGACTAGGTTGAGATTATCAATTGCAAAATCGAATTTCGAAGGTGGACAACATTGAAAAGTGGGAACAGGCCAGCCTATCAGGCCGCAGCAAATGGGTATTCAGAGAGGGCGTGTGCGGTCGATACGCTCATTGGCTAGCTCATATCCGGTCGAAGATCTGATAGGTTTTGATTGGCTGGCGCGCTCCAACCTCCCAACGCTGCCCACTTTCGCGACATGAACCTCGATATGAAATGCGTGGAGAAACTGAATCGTTATCGTTCCTTCACCCCTGGAACTTCACACCCGATTTGCTCTAAAAATTCCCTTCTTACATTCGCCTTAAGAATGGTGAAGCTCAAAAATTATTGACAAGGTTTCAGACCATAAGCATATCTTCAGATCTCTTCGACTATGCCGCATATTTTGCACATTCAGCAACAACTCAACTTCTGCCGCATTACAGACCTGCTTTTCTCAGCGAAGGCTAAATCATCCTCAGCTGGACTCTTTTTTTTTCTTACAAGAGCTTACCACTTAACTCTATCTAACGGACAGCGGTGAATGAACTTTCTCGGCTCCCACCCCGAAGATTAACCTTCTTGTCACTTACTACGATTTCGCTATCCGCTCTGCTTGCTTATAGGATTCTCTTTTGCAAGGTGAAATGACCTCCGGGAAGAAGATTCACAAATGTCACTTAGACGTTTCCAGGCTACGAAGAAGGTGAAAGCACCAAAATGTAATCCGAACAAAGGTCAACAACGATCTCAGTGACAAGCCTAAAAATCGTCGGAAAATTTTCAAAATTTTTGCGACAAAAAAAATTCTGCAAAAAAGACTAGCCAAGCAGTGGACAGAGGATGAAGAGCCTGAATCCATGGGGCAGT
This sequence comes from Heligmosomoides polygyrus polygyrus, assembly GCA_947396885.1. Taxonomy (NCBI): domain Eukaryota; kingdom Metazoa; phylum Nematoda; class Chromadorea; order Rhabditida; family Heligmosomidae; genus Heligmosomoides; species Heligmosomoides polygyrus. The sequence continues at coordinate 88,740,253 of OX377206.1, forward strand.
GTTTCATAGGTCACATCAGAGCAGGGCAAGAAGACTCCGATGACGTGCCAGCCGAGCTTATCGCGCAGATTTCACTGGTGTCCGTGGTAGCCTAGGCAGCAAATCCAGTGCAAATGAGGGCTTATGATTACTATGCTGATGGGACTGATGCTGCGTGTGTGTGCGGTGTGTTGGCGTGTGTCTATGTACACACACAAGTGTATAGTCACCGGGGCAACAACAACAATTAGCGGCGACGGTAAATGAGAGCACGAACAACGACGACGAGCGCGGCAGGAGTGCGGTCGGTCGGTCGGTGAGCTAACCACCCCCCCCCCCCTGCACCGCCATGTGTGACCAGACGGGTGCGCGCTCAGCTCCTCTTCTGTTTATTGTAACACGAGAGCTACTCAGCGCCGCCGTCAGGTAGAATGGTGGTGGTGTCTGAGCGAGTGAGCGCGCCACGCCTTCTTCTTCCGCTGCTAAAGCTCAGACTTCACAAACAATCGCCTACCATTTCCGACGTGAAGGAGCTGTTGGAGGGGGTTCAACGGTACAGCAGGGCCGGTCCATCAGGGCTCGGCTCCAAGAGGAATTGCTATGATAACTACAGGGAAGACGGATTACAACCTATCGTTCGAGCGCGAAATTGGAATGAGAGCACACTTTTCTGCGTTAGATCGTTCGCGTGCTAGACATGCATCAGCTCAATATTTCACATCCCAACTCCTACATCGAGCATTGTTTCATATGTTCGATATTTTCACACTACAATAGCGACAAAAAATATGTTGAAATAGGGGATTATCCTAGTCGGGAGGTGCAGCGCTAAGGTGACAGTTAAGCCGAGCATTCCACAACACGACACCATAGTTCTTGAGTCCGCATGACCACAATCATATCATCTGGCAGTATTTAAAGCTCCGGGACAAATTCAAGGGAATGGACGGAGGTGCAAACACCGCATGCCCCCTCCGACTACGATAGATTCAAGCTGGTTCGATTACCCAAGTTTGCGGTCCATGCCAAAATGTTAGCCGTAATAAAGCCCTGTAGCAATCTTGGCCAGACTGGAGAAAGTTATCGCCCAAGACGACGAAAATAAATACATGCGATGGAATGAAATGTACCTCAAATGTTCACCACAAGGATTTTGCCTAACGTCGATTATCGTCCTTTAGGGGATCTCAATCGGTCCATCTGCGCCGTTCAACGCGTAAAGATTCTCATTTCATACGAACGTACATAGTTAGATCCTTACACCAGACCTTCAGTACTTTGTGGAATTCGCCATGCATTCCTCTTCTATGGGATAGCATGAGAGTTTTCGGAACTGGTCTATATGATGAAATGGAGTGACTAAGACTGTGGAAAAAATCAGCTCTTCCCCTTTAGAAACAAGCACGTACGTCTTACGTTTAACGATTCCGGATGGCCAAGGAGCCCGGCTGACCTAAGTGGGACTCCAATCTCGATTCGAGGATCTATTTACTATTTCAATTATTTACACGGTTAACATGTAATGAACCTTACATGACAATGCGCGTGGTGCCTCCTCAGACTGCGCTACACAAACCCTACGTTTGAGCCAGGTCAACGAAGCCTCCGTTCAATCCGGAGTCGGGAAATAGTATTTGCACCCTGCCTGAGAAGAACGATACCCTGGATTCATCGGCTCACTTTCATAGGTCAAGTTCAAAGACACTAAAGCCACCCACACAATACCTCCAAAGTGTGCAATGCATGGTGCACTCCAAAGTATTGATTAATGCCCAATTTCATTCCACCTTACGATTAGTGTACTCGTTTGCCTTTTTAAGCCTCAGTTGAGGAATCTCTTTTGGAGTGCAGAGCAAGTGGAGATTTTTCTAGAGCTGACTTTCCCATTGGTTTGTCAATATGTGGGATGCAAACTCCCCTTTAACTTGCTCAAAAAATTAAAAATTGAGAACAATTTGAAAAAAATCCCAATTATTCGTACGGACTTAGTGATGCATCCGCTGCATACTGGAAGAACACTGCTGTAAAAAATCCAAAAATGTAAAAAAATGCTATGCATACTTTTAAAAAATTAATTTTGTCTCTCTACAGCGCTTAGAAAGGTGTCTATTCAGCTGGTAGATCGAAACTAGGCCCAGTAGTGCGGGAAAGTGTAATACATGGCGCATTCCATGTCCAAAGCATAAAGGCTGAAGGACGGCGTTAACCAGTCCCTTTGCGGGACGCGCCGCGCATTCGACTTCTACGGGACGTCGCAAAGGCAATTCGAATGCGTTCTTGGCCTGCACAATGACTATCGATGGCCAGCCGATAGGGAAGGCAGCGTTTTGTCCTTCGCAAAGTAGGCTGATGTGAAATCAATGATCCTAGAGGGATGGAAAGTTTAGTTAGAACAAAGGACCCGAACAAAAACCCTAAAATCGGGTGCAGGCGACAGACGGCGCCTCCTACGTTTGCGCTACCACGCGCCCATTCTGTAGTGCTGAACTTGACCCTTGATCCTTGGAAGATCAGAGTATCAGAACGCCTTCAGTGTTTGAAGTAGCCGGGAAGCGATCATGAGGAGCCCAAGGGCCTAACAACGCGGTCTTCGCCAGAACGTAACGCTATGGCATGAGGCACCCTATGTAGATCGTAGATGTCTGTGATTGAAGGACTAGCGGAAAAAGGAATGTGGCAAGGTGAAGGCGTCGTCATCGTCAAAGACCTCCGACCTCCGTCTCCGTGGCATTGAACGGATTCGCGCTCAGAAACGTACCTAGCCGATCATGGGTGGAGAAGTGCATCCGTCCTAATGCGTTCATTGCGGGAGAAAAAGTAGGCGGAGGCGGTGGTGGTGGTGGAGGTGGAGTGACCTTCGGTGGTGCAAGTTCTGGTAGATCGGCCACGCGATTCAAATTCTGAGTGGGAACAAGGGCGGCCGACTTGCTCGTTCCGACGTATTGATAGTCTTTCTGAAATCGATCGCATTTTCAAGCGGTAGATCACATAGGGATAAAATGACATCAGACGAGCACTCACCACCTCATTCCTGTGTGACGATGATGTCGACAACGGTGTGGAGGTTCGCGTTGCCGCCGCCAGCTCCGGAGGTGGAGGTGGAAGGTCGTGAGGTGGTGAAGGAGGACGAACCGAAGGACGACCAACGTCCTTCAGCCTATGAACACAGCTACATTAGCCGACTGATACGAACACAGGCACACCTTACGAGCCAAACAAAAAAAGGAAAAATAAAATAAAAATAGCCAATGTAATGGTCAGGAATTCCCATTACGTGTGGCCACTTGCACAATTCCTTCACCAATTCTTCAAAGTGGAGCGTCCTCCTATTATTTTTAAAGATAAAGATACGATTTTTCTGTAAACTATTGCCATTTAACAACAAACAATATGCTTTGTCTGAATCTTCCTTTAAAACTGGTGTTTAAAATTCACAGCAAATTCATTTACTACGCACGAAACATTAATATCATGTACAAATTATCCCTAATTTTTAAAGTTATAATGCTTCAAACCAGCTTTATTTTATAACTTATGAAGTATGTAGGCAACTGCTCTGTCCATGCTCGACTTTCCATGAACCATGGCAATCTTAGTGTTGAGGATTTCGCGTTTCTTTACAGGCAACTACCAACTTATGGTTTCCTTAAAAGTTGACGTAAAAATACGGTGTAATTCTTCCAATTTCTTCAGAATTTCACGACAACAACAACTCCGAAACGTAGTCTGAATTAACGAACAATTTTGGCCAGCAAATGCGGAAAATTTTCCAAAAAATTAAGTAGGTGTTGCTGAGCTGGAAACGCAAAGTACCTGCTCACTGACGGTGATGGAAGTGACTGGAGCGAGTGCTCGCCCGAGCAAAGGATACATATCGATTTTTTCCAGGTGATCGCACGGTGTTAATCGATTCACAAGCTTTGCGCGAGTGACTCCGTCGTTCCCGTCACCCTGGCCGCGGACTATGGACAAGCCTAATTTATATTCAAAATAGCTAACGCCGACTAACACATAATATATGTTTTGAATGAAAATTTGTTACAGGTTATATTCACGACAAGCTGATGGTATCAGCTGTGTCTTTCAGTGCGAATTTTTCGCTTTTTCTTCTTCCCATTTCACGCAATTACATGGTTTTCGCTTGAGTAGTTACAAAAATGAAAATGATGAGACATTTACAAAGGAGTACCGAAATTTTGGAAACTATATGAGTCGGATGGGAGCATCGCAAGAAGAGCGAAACAAATATAAACAATACTACCTCCCACCTACTAGGAAATTGCAAGAAAAGGTCCTCTAGTAGTTCATTCATGGTGTTGTCTATGTAAACTAGTTTACTTTGATTTTTTCGCCGTTGTCAGAGTCTGAGGGAGCAGTGCTCCTCCCGACTAGGATAGATTTTGCATGAAAAACAACAATAAAAGTTTAACAAAGATTTAATGCCACCCTCCCATGGCTCTCAATAAATCTCGGTATAGTAGTCCACAACATTGAGAGATAACCTTTATATCAAGCCACTTCAAGATTAGTAGAACAGAAAAAAAAACCCTAACTTAAAGTGGTTCAGTTACCCAAGTTTGAGGCTCTGAAGAAGGCGAGAACGCCGAAGCGTGAGCCAGAGTGCTGTAGTGTTCTACCAGTCTTCGAGTGGCTTAATATAAGGATTATCTCCCACAGATCTATTGCCTTGAGAATGCTGAGCAAAAATTCCTACAAAAACCACACTATCCGTAAAATACATGTAAGCAAATAAAGACAGTGAAGCAGTGAAACCGAAAAATAGACAATCATCGCGAAGTATGAAAAGGCAAGGAACTTTGCATGTCTCGAATAAAACTGCGAGGGTGCCGATAAAAATCGATAACAATCAATAAAAAGTTCGCCCAAGACAAAAAAAAACTAGCAAAATATGCGGTAAAAACTCACATAGTGCTCTCGACAGCAGACTTCTCATCAACTGTAGGGTTAGAGGTTAGTGAGACGTCGAGAACATTGTCCTTGGTGGTGTTCAGGCTTAGTGAGACGGAATTCAACGAAGCGGTGTCGTCCCTGAACAGGCGATATTCTAGAGATGAACGACTACATATGGAGACGTGTGAAGGCAGAGAGGATGGGGAAGATGAGCGAACGAATGAATGCCGGGAAAGTTCGCGAGCGTCAGAGAGGCGCTGCTCGCTCCCGTTTCGGCGCACGCGTGTACGCGTATCTGAAAACCGACGACCAAAAAGGACACTTGTCCCGTTTCTGTCGGCGAGATGACACCGGCGGGACAGCGACTGGGACAGCGACATGGCACCGGTGTGGGCTGGCTGCTATCAGCGTCGAATACACGCTGTCAAACAATGGAATTAGGAGGGATCGGCCGCGGCCACGATTGCGCTCTCACCTATGCTCACAGGCATAATTTACAGACTACGTCAATAGGAATATCCACAAAAAATTGTCGATTTTTTCCAAAAATTCCAGCCCTACAGAATTCCCTGCAAAGTAATTTCCAATGTAAATTCCTAATTTTCACAAATACTACGGATTAATCAAACTTTTTTCGCAGTTCCTCAGCTCCCGTCGCAGTAGAAGTATTTGTCCCCTATTTCTACTAAACTACATAATTCTTAGTTTCACTTCAAAGTACTAGCTTTTACTTAAGATTTTATGAGAAAAATTCGCTCAAAAAATGCTGCAGCTCAGATTAAAAGATGAGCTTCAGAGGCTTGATTTTTTTTTGACCCTAGACTCTAAGGCATTCCTATATTTTAAACAATTAAACTTATTAAATATTGAAAATTATTATATTATCGGGCGCGTGTAGCGCAGTCGGAGGAGGCGCGACTGCCGCGTGCACCCGATACCAGGTTCCTGGTTCGGATTTCCCGCCCAGGCCAACCAAGCCTTCCATCCCCCCGGGGTCGGTGATTTGGTACCAGACCTGTCTGGGAAGGATAAAGCGCTGACTTGTTCATCGGCTCGCCACCGCAAGTCATTGTATGGCCAAATACGCATTCATGTCGCCTCCACGACATCCCGCAGAAGTAGAATGCGCTGGCGCATCCCAGAACGGATTGAGTAACGCCGTCCTTTATCCTCTTATTTATTACCAGACGTTCAACGGCCTAGCGGCCGCCAAACGTCTGGTTGGGGGCTTCGCCCCCAAACCCTGAAACCCTGAAAAACTTCTTTACACAGACGCATACCATGCTGATTCGGTTTGCTCATGTCCGAAACCTTCTGCGATTGTGATACAGCTGTTTCATATAACTGCTCTCTTGAAATGAAGTTCCCAATAAAGTCATCACTGTTAGAAGATGGAAAGAATCACACAGATATCATCCATTGAGGAGATAACCTCTCTCCTATGTTTTAGAAAAATGTTTTCCTCAAAACTGTCAATAATAAGAGATACTAAACGGATAAGCGAACGCGCCTGCCTCTGTACGTCGGTGACACGTCTTGCAATCCCAAGCGGCCTTTGACCGACATCGGAGACACGTCTTCTGAACGCGGAAGCCCGTTGCCCCACAACACTGACACATCTTTTGAATCCGGACGCCACCCCCCCCCCCCCCCCCCTCCCCACCCAACCTTACTGGTTCTCTCGAACAGGTCATCCTTTAGTGGTCCCCTCTTGCCCGCTTCAGCTGCTGGACCCCTTCTTTTTGATTGCCCTTATAGGTAACCATCCTTAATTAACTCCTCCTTTCTTGTTCCCTTATTGGTAACCGTCTACTGAACACCATTATTGGTTTCCCCATTCCCTTGGTCCCATCTACTGACCCCATTTTAGAGATCCCGTATTACTGGTTCCCCGTCTCCGTGTCACCTCCAGCCCCCCTCCCCCTTCCAGGTCACTTTCACGAATTTCAAGAATTTCACTTTTCAAGATATTCCCCCCCCCCCAAACTTGTCCTCCCACGCTCACGGCGTGACATCGGTGACATGCCTTCTGAACCCGGACATCGTTTAATCGACATCGTTGACTCGTCTTCTAAAGCCGGACGTCTTTTGAAGGACATCGCTGACATGTCTTCTGTACCTGCCCCCCCCCCCTTCCCCCTTTGCGCGACTTCGGCGACAGCTCTTCCGAACCCGTTCGCCTGTTGCACGACGTCGGTGGCACCTCTTATGAACCCGGACGTCTGTTGAACGACGTCGGTGACACCTTTTCTGAATTCGGACGCCTGTAGAACGACGTCGGTGACATGTCTTCTGATGGTGAGTACGAAAGTCCTTTGCGCGACATCGGTGACACGCCTTCTGACCCTCTCGACCTGACATGGGTGACACATGGTCTGAACCCGGACGCCTGTTACTCGACGTCTAGGATAGGAAAGGCCAGACGGATAGGCAGACGGACGGACAGACGGACGGACAACCGCTTACTCTTTTATATATAGTAGGATTATATTATCATTTGTTATATATTTAAAAAGAAATTACTGCCTAAATCGTAAAAATTGTAGTATTCAACAGGACCCCAAAACATCCATCGACTGCAAAAATAGATCGAAACTTCACTTCCAACTAGATGAATATTGTCACAGATTGCATAAGCGCATTGAGCGATCACGGCATCAAACACATTCTCGCTTTTTTCGAACTTCGTTTTTTTTTTGCTCTTTAAAATAACTTTTACTACTTTATTATAGCTTAGAGCGGAAAACAAAAATTTTACGAAAATTCAAATAGTGTGTATATTCTTTATACACCCTATATTTAAAGCGCAAACTAAATATAAAAATGAAGTTTTACGAAAATTCAAACAAGGTACGTATTCATTAGACACTCTGTGTTTTAAACGCGAACTAAGTTTTCAAAAATGTGAATCAGTTTAAAAAATTCTGGCACATGTCGCAAAGATGCACAGCATTGTGAGGCGGAAACGCGCCAGCCACTGATAAGCAAGCACAACACCGACCGTACCACGTCGGATAAACAGAGTACCGATCGTGCACGCCCTCTCTGAATGGAACACTCATTCGATGCGGCCTTTTTGATTGGTGTGATCCCACCTCCCAACACTGTGCGCTTTCGCGAAATGTACAAATTTTCCTAAATAATTCCTTAATCGTTGTTGGCCCACCCCGATGACAGACTATTTTTATGTAAATTAATATCAACTTTTGGGTCAGTAGCAAGAAACCATCACTTCAGAGCTTTAAACTTGCAAGCAAAAGACATTACGATATTTTGGGCAATTTTTTTTGAAATTTAAAAAGTACTGCCTAGATCGTAGAAATTGGAGTAGCCAGCAGGTGAACGGGTTTTACATATGCACAGCTATTTCTCGCCGTAAACCACAAACTCTCGGTTGGTTTCCATACTACAATTGAATTTCTTGTAAAAAGGCAAAAAATCGGCGTCGATAATTAATGATTCTTGGAGTAAGGCATGCATTCTATTAGGGCGTCCAGAAAGTATCTGCAGAAATACAATTTTTTCAAATAACACAATTTTTTATCGGCATTTTATTAATCAACCAAATGATTTCCATCAACATCGACTACTCTCCGCCAACGTTCCACAAGACTTCGAATTCCTCTGGCGTAGAAATCCGACGACTTGGGGGCGAAAAAAGCTCGGAGCTCATTTTCGAGGTGGTCACTATCTTCATAACGCTTCCCTTCCAGATGATGCTGAAGTGATAGAAAAAGGTGGTAGTCATTTGGGACCAGATATGGACTGTACGGTGGGTAAGGCAGAATTCCCATCCGAGATCCAGAATTCTCTGAGAAGTCGTCTTCGCGATGTGTGCGCGCGCGTTATCCTGCAGCAAGCGACCTTTGTCGAGCCTGGGCTGTTCCTTGCGCATCTTGTCGGCCAGTCTCTGCAGTTGGGTAGCGTAGGCAGTGACAGTCATGCTATCAGGCAGGAGCTCGAAATGGTAGATCCCGCAAACTCCCCACCAGACGCTCAGCATGACTTTCCTCGCATGAATTTCACCTTTTTCGAAAGATTTCGGCACTTCATCGCCTTGGCACCACGCACGTTTACGAGCGTGGTTGACGTAGAGGGCCCATTTTTCGTCTCCTGTGACGACGGCGTCGAGCCAGTTGAAGGTGCGACTTCGGGAGAGCAGCTGAGTGCATATGTCCAGATGTCTTCGCCAGTTGTCGACGGTCAGTTCATGTAGGAGCCACTGACCGAGCTTGTCAACCAGTACCTTGTCCACGGTGGATCGGGAACAGCCAAGAGCAGCAGCAAAATAACGCACACTCTTATATGGATGCTGCTCCGCGAGTTTCCCCAGTTCATCCAAAGATATCCTTGTCGGTCGACCAGAGCGAGGCTCATCTTCTAGACAACTGTTCCCGCTTCTGAAGCGTTCGAAGCAGCTATACACAGACCGTACAGAAGGAGCTTCAGAGCCGAATACACGACACAAGCTTCGACAGGCTTCTGCAGCGGAGTGCCCAGATTCAAACTCGTAAAGGAGTACGTGTCTAATATGGGTAGACAGTTCGGCCATCGTACAGTGAAATAGGCAAGGAAGGCGGAGCTGGATATGCTATGCAGATACAGCAGGATAGTGTCCTTATATAGCACTAATGTTGAAGTCTTCGGAAAATCTAGAAAAAATCTGGAACATTGCGAAGTGTTCTGCAGATACTTTCTGGACACCCTAATATTTCTACGGTTTTCTTCCATTAAATAATGCACATTGAAAATTTTAAGATTTTAACATTGTCGATCACAACCGAGATACAGAACCGCCTAGATAAAGTTGTTAAACATAGACGCAGTGATATCGATGAAGTAAAAATAATAATCCTACAAAAGATACTTCAAAGGAGGGGAGCACGAACTTTTGATTGATGTTGACAACGTAAATGCGAGGTGCTTCTTTGCGAAAGGGCATCTGCAGGATCGAATCCTTCCAATTTTGACTTCTGACGTTTAACATTATGGTTCTCAACATTTTTTAATAATCATTTATTTAGCTCGCCTAGCTAACTGCAAAATTCTCATTCTTCTCAACAACAAAAAACAGCGTTTCATAGCTCTTTTAAAATTAATTTCCAAGTTCGACGCTCTTGAAACCTGTACATTTTCGGAGCAGGTTTTTTTCAACCATCTTGTCCTTTTAGGTTTGACATAGAATTCTTTATTGCGGCCGAAGTTTCGAAGAACTCGTCTTTATCAAGGTCTGAAAGAAGCTCGAAAAATTTTAGACTCCGTGAAACTCACTGAATCAAAAACTTCACCTCCACCTCTTTTCCAGGAACAAAGCGTTACCAGAAGTGCTAGGAGACGATATCACATCTGTGCTCACGAACTCAGCGATTCTAGATTCTTTTAAATCTGTTTTTCAAAGGCCCTTTAATGAAGGCGGCAAAATTTTTTCCTATTCCATAGCCATAAAGGACAAACCTGAACTTAAAGAAGGTGCCTATATGTGATTCAAGAAGAACAGGAAGCGACACATGTTAACAAAGGCTATCACTGAATGCTTTTCCGATCATTTTGGAAGGAAGCGCCCTATAAAATATAGAGGCTGCTGCAATCAGCATGAATATTCAAATGCCTCTGACAAATCGATCTATTCAGTCGCTTGGGGCTGTGCGACATTTGTTCGAATGGAAAATGGGAGCCCGTTGGAACACCGGAAGCGGTTTCGGAAGGGAAATGCGGAATGTGCACCAAGCGCACTGCCGGACCAACGGCGTTGCAGAAACGTGGCCGGTGGCCGGCCTACAATTGGTCAGCGATGGCGAACGGAGTCAGCCATGAGTGGTCGACCACTCCCACCACGTGAGTGTCCAGCTGACGACGATGACGAGCGATGGTAGCGCCGCTTCGTCGTCGCAGAAGTATCACAGCAACGTCGGAGGAGGAATGTAGTTCGTGAGCGCCAGATATGATCTCCAGCGATTTAGCGAGGCCATCACCGGCCAGCGGGGGGGGGGGGGGGGTGGCTCCCGAATCACGTTTCTCATCGTTCGGCCCAGCCCAGCAACACTATGCTGTGTCGGACCATATTCTTTGACGACGAAGACGAGATAGCATCTTTACGGCGGAACGTAGGGCAGAGGGGTGGGAGAGACGGGAGAGACCAGCCCAGAATTCTGTAGCTCTCAACAACATTCCTGCTGACGCCTTCACAAGTTTTGAGGTATGTGCAGGCGCTGAATAAGCCTAGTAAAGTCGTCGGACTATAGTGGCAGCCCGGTGTGTACGGTGAGCGCGAGAGCATCGGACGCCGGCCGCCATTGAATCAGTGTTTGTACTGTGATAAAAAGCGCATTTGCATAGGGGCGTAGATGAAACGACGACAATCGACGCATTACGAACTTGCAATGGTATCGCAAAAACGTACGCGCCGTCGGCAGCAGAACTTCTTGCGTTACTGCTGTACAGAAGACGTCTAGTAGGCTCAGAGCACCCGAATCTCCAGTTTTTTTTTCGGAGCAGACTACGATCGCAACCCCGATATTGAAAGACGACTTAATTCCTTCCTAATTCATAGGCCAAATAAAGACGGCAGCCAGAGCTAAGGTCCGGGATGTGCCACGCATTCTACTCCTGAGTGATTTGGAGGCAGGATGGGTTCTAGGCCTCCTTGAGAATATTGAACTGTATTCAATGGAATGGCATTGATAGATGCTAAAACATGAGCCAGGGGCCGGATTCATGCATGTCTTTACCCAGGGTTATGTGGGTATAGGGTAGAAAGTGAAGAAAAAATTACCTAGAATTCACAAGAGCGTGGAGGTGGGTGAATGGTGGGGCAGAATTCTATCATTCAGCGGATTATATATCATGAATACCAAAGATGCTCTTCGCCCGCTATCCTTTGCTGGTAAACTTTTCCATTACCATTAACTCATTAGCTTACCAATTGTGAAACCGGCCTCGGGAAAGAGTGTGTTGAAGAACGCTTTTTTCTTCTTACTAGTCTTGCCTTGACACCGACATTTGCTTGTGTTTTCATTTTCCGGCCATCCTAGTGATTATTTCGCTGCTATTGCTTTATTATGAAAAAAGGCGACGCTAATTTCGCTAATTTGGGATGCGCCACGCATTCTACTTCTCAGCAAGGCGGTTTGAATTCATATCTGCCGTACACAATGATATGCTGTACCCAAACACACACAGATCATTGTATAAGCCGGTTAGGTACACATTCAACTTTCGTCCATAATATACTATGAAAAGCGCGTGTAGCGCAGTCGGCTGAAGTGTCGGCTGTTGCCTGCATCCGATACCAGGTTCCTGGTTCGGATTTCCCGCCCAGGCCAGCCACGCCTTCCATCCCTCCGGGGTTGTTAATTGGTATCGGGCTTGCCTGGGAAGGATAGAGCGCTGCCTTGTTCATCGGGTGACCACCAAAAGTCATTGTATGGTCAAATACGCATTCAAATCACCTTCGCGGCATCCCGTAGAAGTAGAATGCGTGGCGCATCTCAGAAGAGTAAAAGCGCCAACCATCATCCTTCGACTGATGTAAGCCGGCGTAGCGGCCTGGAACTAGGACGCGCCACTCATTCAGTTTCCATAAGATATTAAATGATAAAGAACGGCGTTACGCAATCCCTTTTGGGATGCGCCACGCATTCTGCTTCTACAGGATGTCGTGGAGGTGATTTGAATGTTTATTCGTTCCTTACAATGACATGTGGTGGCCAACTGATGAACAACTCAGTGCCTTATCTCGTCCAGTAGTTTGTTACCAATTCACCGACCCCGTAGGAATCATAGATTGGCGTAGGCGGGGACGGAACCGAGAACGTCGACTCGGGGTACACGCGACAGTGAGCGCCCCCTCTTCTGACAGGGCACCAAGGGGACTGTCACCCTAGGTGTACAAAGGACCATTTCACTAACTCTTCAATCAAGCTACGAAACATGTGGTATCGTCACAGGCTAAAACCGAAACAAATCACAAACCACATTTTTACCGTTTCACCGGTTTTCGACCTTCAACGTTCCTTTACAATGTTCATGTGTTTGATATACTCTGCTTATAAGGAACATATGGGGAGGTGCAGTCGTCTGTGGTGTACACTTCGAACCCGGGTCGTTAGTTCGAGTTCTGCCCAAGGAATCTAAGCCTTCTATCACTCCGGATCGGTGATCTCTTACCAGACTCGTCTGAGAGAGACAAAATACTTATCCATCAGCTGGCCATCGGAAGGCCAAATGAGCTACGAAACTGCCTCCTCGAAAGTACATGGGAGCAGAATGCGTGGACCCTCTCAAAAGGGCTTGATCAACGCTGATCGACCTTTATTCTCTTATTCGCTGCTGTCCACAATATGTACATAGTGAAAATAAAGAAGAGTTTCCGAAATATACCGCAAATTTCCCGGCTAGAAGGCGTATTCTACCACACCAGCTTCGCAAACACAGTATGCTATCTCCGTTGCCTACCAAATTTGTTTTTCGGTAGTTATAAGGGATCCCCTTCGAATGTCTGTGTGACCTACACAACAAGATGCAGCGGCTAAACAGTGGTTTCTAAATTCCAGAACATGTACCAGTACCAAAGCAGTATAGTTGTGATCTCGAAATTTTATTGAATATTTGAAGGGTTTCGAATGCCTAAAAATTCCGAATATTCGAATTCGAATATACTCGAAAAAGGCGGTTTTTCTGAATATTCGAATTGGAATACATTCGAAAAACGCGATTTTTAACTACTCAAATTCCAACACATTCGAGAAACGCAATTTTCGAATGCTTTTCATTCGAGTTAGGATATTTAAATTCGGATGATACCATTCGAATGCCTGCCTACTCGAATAGGTCGTTCGAACACAACATACAGCGCAATGATCCCAAAAAGATACAACTCTTGGTTGGTTTTTGTTGGTTTTTGCGTGACTTGAACCTTCAATCGATTCGCCATGCCCAAGAGAGTAGACAACTAACACGACTACGCCACCCGCGTCCATCTCGACATCTGGAAACTGTGTGCGCAGAGCGTCAGCTTCAGAAGCTTAATCCAGACCACTTTGTGCCCACTCCGCAAAAAACCTTCGTCTCCATATTATACTCACGTCACTAGTAGACTGGCCCTCTCATGGTGCAGTGGCAATAGGCGCAACAAACGCGTATTGAGGTTTGATCACACTCCAAGCCTAGGGATCACCGCCACGATTTTGGTGTCAGAGTACTGGTGCGAACAATATCTAATGAAAAATAAAGGCAATCATGATAAGAGTGAGGAGCTACCTAAAACATAGGGCGGCTTTTTTCAAGTACACAGAACATCATAAGGAACAAAACTGTGAGAATTTATGTATACAGTATAGTTGTTCTTTTGAGAAATTTTATTGAACGAATGAATATACGAATTTATTCGGTGTCGAAAATTTTCAAGCAAATGAACGATCGAATTTATTCGCTCATCAAATTTTTCAAATGATCGAAAATCGAATAAGCCCAATTTTTTGTTTATTCGAGAATTCAAATAGTCGACCTATTTGATCGAATCATTTTCTGTGCTTAAAGATTGAAAATTTATTCGTTATTCGAATAAAATCATTCAAATTTTGAACGATGCTGAAATATTCAATTTTCGAATAATATTCGAATATGGCTCACCTTCAATGTTTGAATTCGAACGAATACTCGCCGTTTTAAAACAATCGATATTCGAATTCGAACCGAATGTTCGAAATTCTATAGAAATATCGAATATTCGACTATTCGAATAATCATTCGAATATTTAGTCGAATATACTCGTTCGAGCACAACTATAGTATACAGTAACGAGTTGAGAAATTCTTGTCTTCAGTCATCTTTCCATCTCTTGGACGAGATTAATTTACTAAATTTAGCTTTTTGTGCACATTACAAAGGTAAAAGTAGCATGAAAAGATTTCGGAAAAATTGCAGAAGTAATGCGCTCCGTCGAAAGGTAGAACCCTAATATTTTTCAGTCGAATAACGCCTGTATTACATAGAAAACGTTCAACTAACAGAAATGAAGATCCAAAAGGCGAAAGCTCGTAGAAGTATGTACAAGAAAGGTATAGCGAATAGAAAAGGATGACGAGACAAATGAATGTAAAAGAAAGGGCTCACATTGTTAGACGCTTCTGCTGTCCTTCGCCAAAAACTAGCTCTTCTTCCTGTTCTCGATCGGTGTCGATTTGCTGAAAAGCAGCGGCGCATTTACGAGGATTAGATAGACATCGATCAGCTGTGGAATAAGAGAATATCTAGGAGATTCTACAGGTGAAGGGGAGCAAAGTTTCAAGGCGAGGGGGAGGGGTGAAGGTGTCAGAGAGGATGCCGTAGCATAGTCTGAAATGTTTCGGCATACGGGGGGCGAGACGGCGAAGTGTACGGGCAATATGGGGAGCGTGAACTGTTCGGATGATTCATCTGGGAAGCCAACCCAACACCACCACCAGGCAACACCATACAGCGCCCCGTTCTGCTCCGTTTCCCATCCAAAAACACACATACACGTAGACGCTCTTCAAAACGACGAGAACATATATTCACACTCAAACACGCATTTCCCCACGTTTTCTGTTGGCTACAGTACCTCGCAGGAATCCCCTCACCCCTGACGGAATCTGTCAGCCACATGTACTAGACCTATGAGCTCTTCTTAAAGCGTTCACATGGCCTCTTCAAGGTCTAGGGCAAGCTGCTTTAGCTGCCCTACAAGGAGGAGCTAACACCTCGGTCGAACTCAGGCAGAGACCAGACCTCACGAACCATCCATCCCCTAGACAGGCGGAAGACCCCTCCAAGGATTCTGAATCGAAGCGGATCACCTCCGAAGCAATCAACCAACCTCCTGCTCCATAACCAAACTGTTGGGCGCGTGAGTCATCCTTCCCGCGACCTTCGCCAGTATCGATCGTACCTCGTCACTGTACGATCCTCTTTCTTCGTCCGATATTGATCGACCCTGAAAATCAATGTGACTTTCGTGGAAAATAGCAGCCGTACTCGGAAGCATGGTAAGAAGGGAGCAGCTGGATGAGATGCAGCCACGATTTCAAGGACAATGGGGCCGGCATGGATAATAGACGAGCTCCGGGACGATGAGGGGGAGTCTTCGGAACGGAGTTGACCGGCGGCACCATCATGGAACTCGACGTCGGAACTTGTATGCGATGGCTTTTTTCCGAGTTCGGGCGAACAGGTTGAGAAGAGAAGCGATGCATATCGAGTGCTGGAAGAGGAAGAAAAAACCCCTGAGTCACCTGGCTGTTGTTCCTTTCCAAGCGATCACTTTCGCTTGAGAAAGTCCGACGAAGACGATGATGACGACGACGTTCGTCTCCTTTCTGAACAATGTATGCTCTATTCAAGGCGGGTTGTACGAGGGTTGTGATCCCGCCAATCTCCTCGACGTTTTCCCGATGACGTTCCTAGGAGAAAAACGTTCTAGAAATGCGAGAAAAGGTGTCTATGTCAACTCAAAGTAAATGTGTATGTACCTTGTCTATGTCTATGAAGTCGGTTACAAAACGACTTGCGTCTTCTGGATGCACGTCGTCAGACTTCAACTGAGCGTCGGCTTCAGCTGAATTCGTGAAGTGCGGCGACTTCTCTTCGGCCGAGCTTAGACTCTCAGATTCTTCCTGAAAGACATCGTTTAGGTGTCAAAGTCGTCTCAGCAGCGAAGCTCATCGCGATATGAAACACTTCACATAGAGTCTTCACATAGGGTCCTCGATCAACAGCTTCGAAATCGCTAGTGCGTAATCTAATTCCATCAGGTGCCGGAGAATACTGGTTCTTACAATCTATCGGCTACTAATTACGGTGCCGACCTAGGTCAGTTCCGTCTGCCGGACCCAGCTGCACCACACAAATTACTGACTGCGCCATACGTTTTCCAATCGTGTTGCTCGAACACGGAAGGAAGAAAGGGAGCGAATTAAGAGCTGGAAAAGGAGGAAAAATGTGACGGAAACGTCTGCATTTCTAATAAAACTGGCAACCTGCCCGGAAAGCAAAGGGCGGCAGTTCAAATCCTGTCTGGCGCAAGACTCTGACCAAAACTTATCATCCCTACAACAGACTCCATGTCCTTTCATCTTAAAACCCCGTCATCAGTATAAACAACGCTTATAATATTTTCTGCCAGGAGGTTGTGAGATGGAACTTTCACTATTTAATTATTATTATTATTTACTTTATTTAATTTTATAAATCTTTTTAACAACTTTGGCGACGCGTGCAGGGCAGACGGAGGAGGTGACGACTGTCGGGTGCACCTGATACCAAGTCCTTGGTTCGGATTCTGGCCGGGAAATCTTAAACAAAACTGCGAAACATCATTTATAATAGGCCTACGTTATACCATCGCTCACCCCGAGCGATGCCTAATGATATGCTCCCATATCGATCGGGTGGCGCGATGCGATCGATATGAGATCAAATCATTAGGCGTCGCTCTTGGTGAGCGGTGGTATAACAAAGGCCATAAGATCATATCGAGCTTTCTAGCTTTTTGCAATTTTTCCTCTTAAAGTCTAGATTTGTTTGTGTGGATGAATAGGCCGGACTCTTAGGCCTTTGTCATACCATCGCTCACCCCGAGCGACGCCTAATGATATGCACCCATATCGATTCCATCGCGCCGCCCGATCGATATAGGAGCATATCATTAGGCTTCGCTCGGGGTGAGCGATGGTATGACAAAGGTCTTAAGGAATGAATCAAAGTCTTATCGCTTCGCGATGTGTCGCAATGATAAGCCACCATATCGATTGGGGAACAAAACGAGTCGATACCTCAATTTCTCATTTCGTCGCGCCGCAATTTAAGCTCTATTCGGTCCTAGTGTTGTCACCAAAATTGCGGAATTTTGAAAGAACATGTACACTACATGATCAATATAGTTGAATTATCAGACGAATGAATAAACGAATTTATTGGATGTCGAAAAATTTCGAGCGAATGAAAGAATGAATTTATTTGCTCATCAGTTTTTTCGAATGATCGAAAATCGAATAAGTCCAATTTTTCGTGTATGCGAATATTCGAAAAGTCGAACAGTTTGTTCGAATCAGGTTCTGTGCTGAAAGATCTGAAAAATTATTCGATATCCGAATAAAATTATTCGATTTTCGAACAAATCTGAAACCGTTTACGAAGGTTCCGCAACCATTAATGCCTACATTTAGCAGGAGAAATCCAAAATCCTGGTGAACTATGGAAGGAAAGCCGGCCACTAATGTGCTAACTCCCTATCACCTATTGGCGAATGTGAAACTATAAAATACCCGCCTAATGAATTTAATACGATTAGCTTGTCCATCCATTTCACCGCAAGTTCACCCGTAGTTGACCGCTACGTGTTTCAGAATTATCCTGATGGCAGCACAGATGCACTTCGTCATCTTATATAGACACCTTGCAGGAGACATTCAAACGTCCTCTATTGTCGACTATACAATGCCGCTCAAACTGCTGCTACATTTTTGTCTTTGTTATTTTGTTGCTATTTTTTCTTTATTTAGTCCAAAATATTGCTAGTGATATGACGGGACCCCCTCCATCCCACTCCTCCCGACTAGGACAACCTGAGATATTCTGCTTTGTTTGTTCTGCAACTTGTTACCTTACACCAAATGAGCCTATGCGTCGAGAAGTTCAAGTGGGTTGTCCATCCGTTTTTGCCATATTATTGCACATTTTTTAGCGAACAATACAAGCGCTTCGTCATCCAACATTACTCCGTTTCTCGCGGAGGGTCTGTGTTTCTTTTTGCGAGAAGAGATGACTGTACAACCAAGAATAATATCGGAGCAACGACGCCACGGCGTCGGTGGACGAATATGATTAACATACGACGACTGAAAAAAGCACGGCGGAGAACGATGACTGACTCCCTGGGAACTTCCGAATTCGAAGGAAGAACACGCTTTGAAGGGACCTTGAAAGTGAAACCGATTTTCGTGTTCATCAAGAAGTCTGCAATACTTTTTGCGGATAGGAAAGGGCACTCGACATAGTAGCAAGCTTGCCATAAATCAGGGACATAAAATTACAAAATTGATCGATTTATTCATAGCTTCTATGCAGGAGACGTGCCATAAACGTAGTCTTGCCAAAACGACGAAAATGGCTGATTTTGAATTGAAATTTCGACCGAGTCGAAATAAATTCGAAGAGCAACAGCTTCAAATTGGAGCGACGGCTGAAAGCCTTTTTCGTCTCGATCACAACCGTCACGGGAGGGACCCCGAGTTAAATCCTAGTTTGGAGATATTTTCCAAGAAAAAGTGCTATTTTGCTTTATGAAAAGAAGCCGTTGAAGGTCCTGTGAATAGGTCAATGCTATCAGGACCGAATAGTATGTAGCGCAAACGGAAAAGAGTCCGGCTGTCTCGTACACCCGATTTCAAGTTCGTGGTTCTAATTTCCCACCCAGACTATCCATCCGCGGTCAGAAAATTGGTAGCAGGCTCGTCACGGAGGGATAATACACCGACTTGTCCATCGGCTAGCCACCACAAGTCACAAGAATGTATAGGCCAAACACACGTTCAAAATGCTTCCACGACATCCCAGAAAATTATGTAGAATGCGTGGCGCATCCGAAGGGGATTGATGATCGATGAACGAAGGGTATTTTATCCTTTATCCTTTTATGATATAAACCCACAGAGCTTGCAACCAAATTCTCTCATTTTATTAAAGCAATTCCAATGTAGAAAAACACGTGTAAGTTAGGAGAAATGTTGGATCTATTCTGCTCGGAGGGGGGGGGGGGGGGGTGGGCATTGCTAGAAAAGCGAAACAAATGTAAATAGTGTGGGATCCTCCTACTAAGAAATTGCAAAGAAAACTCTTCTTGTAGGGCCTGTTGATGGTATTCTCCTTGAGATTGGTTTACTTCAATTCAATAAGGTAAGAAGTGGAAGATTATTTCAAACAAGGGTTCTCTTATAGGTCAGTTCTCGTTATTGTCTTTGTAAGCAAGTCTGTTATCACATCTGCCGCCGTTGTCAAAGAGTCCGGTTGGAGTACCTCCCGCCCCCCCCCCCCACTAGGAGAGAACCGAAATTTTAGAACAGAGAAATTTTCACTAAAAGTTAGAAGAGGAGGTTATGGGACATAACTTAGTAGACTCCAGCGTCATTATGTTTCACTGGAATACGCCACGCATTCCACTTCTGTCGTCTCAGTGAGGCGCATGAAGGCTTTATCAGGTCCATTGCTTCAAAAATACTCAAAATCCCTTGAATACACCTACAGAAATACGCATTTTTCTCTTCCGCTACTGTTCCCACGAGCTACAGGTCTTCACTAATTAAGTCTGAAGAGTTTTCTGCCTAATCTGAAAGACATGTAGGTGATGAACCAGGGATTGTTACAACTGTCTAGGTGTCTCGTTGCGGTCAAAACTTTAGCGTTAGGAAGAACTCGGACCCATACTCCCTGCCTGGCGAATGCTCTACGCATGTTCTACGCTATTAGATCAGTAATCAAATGATAAGATAAAATACAAGTGTAATGGCGTCGAACACCCAACCCGGCTAGCAGGGGTTCGAGTCCTGCCTAGCGCTAGAGTTTTGATCGCAACAAAACAGCGTTAACGCAGTTTACAACCTCATTAGTAGCCAGCTGATGCTTAAAGAGAATGGCCTGGACCCAAAGGTTGTCGTCAACATCCGCATCGCAGTTCACGGTCTAAGAAAAGCTGCTTCGTGCGTGCCCAGGGTGAAATGACGTGGAAAGCAAACAGCATGCTCGTGCTCACGCAGCGATCAGACATCAGGGACCGTTCTCCCGCAGCTCATGTGATCCTTCCGGCTTAAACAGACAAGCAGACTCCTCCAGGGATCCTCGCAAATTCTGAAGGTCACCAGGAGACTACATAGCCCTCCATTCGGCAGTTCCAAGGCCGCTGCGGGTTTGTGGTCTATGGTTAGAAACACCAAATTCAAGGTAGCATACAGGTTTGGAGAAAAACAAAAGTTCATAAAACACGATAATCCTCCCATAGATAAGAATGAAAGAAAAGTTCGGTGTTGATTAATTCTTATTTGGAATATGTCGCACTTTCTACTTCGACGACGTATCGCCGAGGCAATTTTAATGATTATTTGGGTTATACATAGTATATTATTGGCAAGCCATGGAACTGCCTGAAGTGCTCAAGCCTTGTGTTTTTTTATAAAAGAAATCCAGCCATAGATGGCTAGGTTGGCCAAGCCGCGAAACGAACCAATAAATCGATTCGCGGCGCCATGCGAGATCAGGCCACCAATAAACTGCGCCACGAGCGCCTACATTTTTTATGTTCGGTGTATGTGATAGAAACAGATAATCAGATTTTTTCGAAAAATAGTTTCGACTACAAGATAGCATGCAATAAAAAGCATTTTGCGCCTACATACTAGTCAGAAGTATCTTGAAGTAAGGGTAAAAGTTTAATAAGATTAGAGAAGAGAATTGCTTTCCAAAAATGGCTAAAAACCTAAGAAAATTAAAAACTAAATTACATAATCACGAGGTGATTGCAATGGAGCAAATTTGAAACAGTTTTCCCGGGTGGACGTATAATTCTGACAAGTGTAAATGAAGCAATAGGAAATACAAAATAAGTTATCATTAGGAACCGTTTGTGAGATTTTTTTATCGAAAAACGATTTCGACAACAAAACAGAATTGCAAGCAGTAAGGATTTTCGCGCATATACACTAATCAGAGGCATCTTGAAGTAAAAATAAACTAATACTAACAGAGAAGAGGATTACTTTCAAATAGCTAATGATTTTTGAAATCACTAAAAGCTGAATAACTAAAGCTAAATAAAAAAACAAAAGTACATTATTACAAGAATCAATTAAAAATCAATAAAATCAATAAAAATCAATAAATTAATCAATAAAAATGCATGTAAAAGCCCCAACCAGAAGCACTTTAAAGACAAAAATAAACACTTATCAGAAAAGAGTGGTGGTTCAGTAAGATTTTTGACCGCTAAAAAATTATGCCGACAAATGAAAACACCCTACAGATTTTCTTCAAAAACGCATTTTACAATCATGTAAATGGATACTAGCTTTCTAGAAAATTCACTGTCTAATATCTGGACCTAATTTTTCGGTAATTACCCTTTGTGTAGGTTATTTACACAAGACATTGCGGATATGAGAAAACAGGAAAAAGGATTCTCAAGAAAATGTCCTAATGTGAAGCGTTTGAAAACAAAGGTAAACGATAATCAAAACAGAACGAAGCAGGAGATTTTCCAGCCGCTAAAAATTTATGAAAATTAAGAAGATCGCTTAAAAAATTGCATGGAAAATGTCTTTTATTTTGCATAAAGAAATCACTTTTATCCCTTTACACAAGGCCACACTATCTGTGAGTTCATTTTGCCAATAGGTGCATTTTACTGCCGTTCTTTACAACAGCTATAAAAAAAACATGGTATAATAATGATTTCAAAAAACTAATGTTGAGCATTTTAGGATAGCAGTGAATGAATACCAACGCAAATAGAACAATTGTTAACAAGATGTGATTTTTATGGCTATAAATTGAAAAAGATTAACAAAAACAACGCCCAAAGGTTTTCTTCAAAAAAAATGCAGGACAACCAGTAATGGAAAGCAAATCGACAAGAAGAAAAAATCGTGCAGGAGAATTGCTTACAAAAAGTGATTTTTATATGTCAATAAAATAAAAATATTGACAATAACGATGCTCAAAGGTTCTCTTTGAAAAAATCCGGTAAACCGGCCATAAAAAGTGCGGCAAATCTATAAGAAATCAAAAATTCAAGCAGAAGAATCGCTAATAAAAAGTGATTTTTTATGGCTATAAAATGAAAACGACTAATAAGAATAATGCTCAAAGGCTCTCTTCGAAAAAAATCCAGTAAAATCAGCCATAAAAAGCGTGGCAAATCGTCAAGAAGAAAAAATCGTGCAAGAGAATTGCTTACCACAGGTGGCTTTTATATGGCAATAAAACAAAAACAAAAGATTGACAAGAATGATGCCGAAAGGTTCTCTTCGAAAAAAAAATCCTATAAACCGGCCATATGGCAAATCTACAAGAGGATAAAGCTCATGCAGGAGAATTGCATACGAAAAGTGGTTTCTATATGGTTATAAAACGAAAAAGATTAACAAGAAGAATGCCTAAAGATTCTCATCGAAAAAATCCAGTAACACCAGCCATAAAAAGCGTGGCAAATCATCAAAAAGAAAAAATCGTGCAAAAGAATTGTTTATAAAAAGTGGTTTTTCTATGGCTATAGAATGAAAAGGATTAACAGAAATCGTGTGCAAAAGTTGTCCTCGAAAAAAAAAACAGTAAAACCGGATATAAGTATAATATACTTATATACTACATTTACTATATACTTATACTTAAAACCGGATATAGAAAGAGTGGCAAATCGACAAGAACGAAAGAATTCGTGCAGGTGAGTTACTTCCAAAAAGTGATTTTTTTATGGCTGTCAAATGAAAACGGTTAGTAAGAATAAGGCGCTGGGAGGTTGTTCCTTCGAAAAATATGGTGAAACCGGCCGTAACAAGCGTGGCAAATCGACAAGAAGAAGAAAGTTCATGCAGGATCTTTCAGCCGAAACGCATAATGAGTGCGTCACAATACTCTGCGAATAATATCAGTCAATACAATCAATACATGCTAATGAGCGCAGCAGTATTTATCAAGATCGAATGAAGCCTCACGACGAAATAGTGCTGTATAAATAGAAGGTGAGCGAGATGAGAGGGGTGCCCCGGTCCACTGGAGGTCAACAGGGAAAGGTCAGCCGGGCGGGCGATGGCCGGGCAGCGAGCGCGCCCATCTGTGTCAGCACTCGTTCCTCCCAAATACGGTCGGTCGGCTGAGGTGCCGCTCTCGTCCGACCATGACGGGCGGCGGGGAGATGGCAGGTGAGGAGCTGCAGCAGCTTCGACCCGGTCAATGCACATGCACTACTCAGACGCTCCTCTGTCAACGTCCACACCGCTCGCTGAACGGTGATAAGCTGCTCAAAAACAGTGCACAACAGAGGAGGCGACGTAGAGGCGTCGGAGGAGCATAAATCACATGTATGACCCGTACTCCCCATTGATCATCGCGTGGCTTGAAAGAAACCATCGCCAGCACCATCTCCATTACTCCCTGACGCGTGCCAGAGTGTTCCAATGGATTCTCTTCGCTCCAGAGACACAAAGAGCGTTCGTTCAGGATCTTCACGAAGAAGTTCGACCAACGCATTGGTGGGCATTCTGATGTCCTCCCGACACCCACAGAAGTCGGGGATGAACCACTGACTGTCTGCGAAGCGCATTACGAAGCCGGCCTACTTAATTTTCGACGACTTGGACTATGTTACGGCGTCTCTGATCGTCGAACGTCGGCGAAGCTCGGAACTCCGGAGGCCTTCTCTTACTTGCGTGAGTCGTGTCACTCCGAGCATCGTCCTCTCGATTCCATGCTGCGCGACGCTGATCTCGTGCTCTTCCTGCTTTCGTATAGCCCAGGTCTCTGAGGCGTATGTTAGGGCAGGAAGAACGGTGGAATCGAAGAGCTGGGCACGGAGTCGGACGCTCTTCCTCTTCTTCGCGACTTCGACGCGCTTGGAAGCTCCCCAAGCCGCTTGTTTTTTTTTCTTCCTGCCCAGCTTGAGCGCTATGTAGGTCGTTGGCCATACTGACTTCAGGACCCAGATACACGTAGCCGGAGCATTCGGAGATATACCTTCCGTTGAGCGAGAATGGGGCATCAGAGACTTGCCCGTTCCTCATGAACATCGTCTTCGTATGATTCAGCCGCAGTCCAACGTTCCCATATACACATTCGAAGTCGGCCAGCACTTGCTCCGCCTGGCTAATGCTCGGTGTTATGAGCACGCTGTCATCAGCGAAGCGGAGATGGTGCAGTTGCCGAACTTCACTCCCACGTCCTCCCATTGCAGGTCTCCCATGACGCTTTCGAGGGTGCCGCTGAAGAGCTTCTGGGATATGGTATTGGCGAACCATCCTCTTCAGCTTGACGACGACGCCGTTGTCGAATGGCAGGATCTTTGTAGTGAATCCACTGTACAACTCTCGTAGCGACACTTCGATGAGCTTCGTAATGGTATGTATGTGGTCGATCGCGTTGAATCCTCTCCGAAATCCTGCCTGTTCGCATGGCTGTCCTTCGTCCAGCGTTCTGCTGATCCTCTTCAGAATGACTCCAGTGAACAGCTTGTAGACTATGAACAGCAGGCAGATCGTGCGATAGTTGTCAAGGCGTGCACGCCTAGCTTCTTGTAAGTATGTACAGCAAGACGGTTCTGGCCTTTACCACAAAAAGTACGTTGCTGAGAAACTGAAAAATAGTCTCGAATTGAGTATGACGAACATAGACATTTTTTAATCAAAGGAAAAGAAAATTCACTAAAACTGCAATTACCGGATAAAAAAAACTGGCAAAGAAGGGTGTTATATTAGGTTGTCCCATAAGTCCCCGCCGTTTTTTTCAACGATTCACTGCAGATTTCGCCGGCGGTCTCTTGCATAGCGCTGCATAGCATTCGAAAGAGAATAATTTGCGCTATCAGAGCATCTATTGCATTTCTTTTTTCATCATGAGTTCTGTCAATTTTTAGGTCGTTGAAGTGAAAAGTGAAAAAGTGAAAAAGTAGCCATTTGCGCACTTGTTCTCTCCGCTTAGGTTTGTGATTTTTGCTCAGTTTTTTATAGCACTTGGAAGACAATGTTCTGTACTACAAGAATATGTGTTGGTCCTATTTGCTCACTTGTCCTTTATTGATTTTTAGGTCATCAAATTGGGACGTCCGAAGGAGGATGGTTGTTTTTGCCGACAGCTCCTGCTCTGTGGTTGGACTTTTTAGGTTGATGTTATATGTCATTTGCAAGAAAATGTCTTGCTCTATAAGAATATATGTCGCGTTTATTGATTTCTATTGAATGTCAACAAAATGCCAAAAAGAGAAAAATCGTCTTCACCAACAACTCCTTCTCCTTCTTCAGTTGTTGATATTCGAAAGAAATCAGCGGGAGCCAATAAACGCGACATAAATTCTTACTGAGCAAGACATCCTCTTCCAAACGACATGTAACACCAAGCAAAAAAGTCCAACCACAGAACCGGAGTCTTGGTAAAAATTCGGGCGGAAAAGTCGGAATTCCCAATTTGGTGACCTAAAAGTCAATAAAGGACAAATGAGCAAATAGCACTAACACACATTCTTGTAGTACAGAATATTGTATTCCAAACGCTATAAAAAACTGTGCAAAAAATTACAACCCTAAGCGGAGAGAACAAGTGCGCAAATGGCTATTTTTTCACTTTTTCACTTTCCACTTCAACGACCTAAAAATTGACAAAATTCATGATGAAAAAAGAAATGCAATACATTTTCTGATAGAGCAGATCGTTCTCTTTCGAAAGCTATGCAGCGCTATGCAAGAGACCGCCGGCGAAATCTGCAGTGAATCGTTGAAAAAAACAACGGGGACTTATGGGACAACCTAATAAATACTCCAAAGGCTACATAATATTAGGTTGGTCGAAAAGTCTTGCAACAGTTTACGCTACCGTAAAATTTATTAAAGCTCTTACAGTATTGATCTTGTGTGGTGACGTCACAATGCATTCTCGAAGCTTCCTCAAGCATACTATATAAGGCCTCGACGAGTACGAATACAGCAACAATGTCAACGATAAGCAGCAGCATCCTATGAGCTATCGTCTACTACGAATTTCTGCAAGGCCATTCCGTAATACTGTTGGTACATAAATCTCTTGCCATCAGAAGGAAAAGAAACGTCCTTTTGCTTTTCATAAGATCGTACTTGGTAAGACCAGCATCAAAATTGGAGATCTTCTTTCCCTGAGAAGCGCAATAACTCAAGGATGCACCGTCAAATTAAACATCGGCAGAGTCAAACATAACTGCTGACGTTACTTTTTCACTGCTAGGACTGCTTCTTCCATTGAGACGATCCGCAACAGGCACAAAATCTCATCTAGCCTCAATACATTTAGAAAAAAACTCAATTCAACTCCAGGCTCCTGATACCTCACAAGGGAGGGGTTTCGACCTCCTTTGGAACCTCATGGGCGCGTGGAGCGCAGTCGGAGGAGGCGCCGGCTGTCGCCTGCACCCGATACCAGTATCCTGGTTCGGATTTTCCACCCAGGCCAACCAAGCCTTCCACCCCTTCGGGGTCAGTGAATTGGTACCAGTCTTGTTTGGGAAGGATAAAGCACTGACTTGTTCATCGGCTGACCACCGCAAGTCATTGTATGGCCAAATACGCATTCAACACGCCCCCACGACATCCCGTAGAAGTAGAATGCGTGGCGCATCCCAAAAAGGATTGAGTAACGCCGTCCTTTATCCTTTATCCTTATGGAACTTCAAGTTGAGACCAGGATCACTAGAAAGAGCTCGTAGTGCTGATTACGAATATGAGTGTCAAAATTGCAAACTGAAACTCCTGAGCGAGTTAAGGCCTACCGAAATCGGGTGGCTTAAGCACAGGCTGGCCGTGCGGCACGGCTAGTTGGTTCGGTTCCCACCGCCGCCGGTTTTTTGCAAATCATAATTTATCTTCGAAATGACCTTTTATTCTAAAATTTTTACATTTCATTTTGCAATTTTGGCACCCGTAATCAGCATTCCGAGCTTTTTCCAATGATCCTGGTCTCAACTTGAAGTTCCATGGGCCGATTACATTCTCTCCCGCTCTTGTAGTCTCTTTGTTATTATCCTTATTTCGACTTTGTTGAATAGCTCATTCCAAACCATCAGGTCGTTATTGATTTTGTTAGTTCCAGTTGAGCTGTATTTATGATGTTGCTAGTGTTTTGCTGCTACTGTTCGATCTTTGTTCTTTGGCCTTATTAAGTATCCATTATGGAATCACACAAGGTAACTTGTGTAATAAATAAATAAATAAATAAATAAATATAATGGCATTGAGACGTCTACTTGTCGTTTTTGTGTCCACTCTCCTCTCGATAACGCATTAGCAACAACGCTTTTAGACAACGCTTTAGGGCTCTATAGTAGCCGGAGGGACACCACTAGAAGAGCGAAACAGACTTAATCAGTGTGACCACTACTGGCTTGCAAATTGCAAATAAATACCCTCCCGTAAAATCGTTCAGTGTCCCGTACATGTAAAATGCTTACTTTCAATTCTGTGACCGTTGTCAGCCAGATGAAGTGAAGTGCCTCGTCAACCACTAGGATAGATCCGAATTTAGAATTTAGGCGGAGAAATTCAAATCACTAAAAATCCACCTTCAAGCGGTTATTAAACTCTACCTAGAGTACTGTTACTAACAAAATAAATTTATTTGAATGTTTAAAAAAAGATCTTGATACTTCTCTATCCCATTTAAGCAAGCCTAAAGAAATTAAACTAACCGGACTAAAAAAGGTGAACGAAAACAAAAAATAAAAAAATAAAGAGATCAAACTAGTTGTTGAATAACATAGAGAATAACAACTTGTTGAATAACATAGAGAAGTAAAAGTTAACTCTAACGGTTCGTTCCTCCATCTTCTTCTTTTTCTTCTTCTGCTTCTTCTTCTTCAGTGCCTGTCCCGCTTCGTAGCGGGGTCCGGTATTCTGGTGTCATGACGCCACGTCTCCCGAACCAGCGCTAGATCAGGGCCCGGATTCATCAAGCAATGGGTATAGGTAGAGTTACCGTAAGGGAATCGTACCCATTACCAGCAGTGGGTAGTGGGCACGATTCGTGTTCATGAAAGGAATCAAGGGTAAGGTACAACTTAGCCTCTCGCGAGAACAGCTCATCTCACTGGAGCGCCATTTTGTCAATGGGGCGCGAACAAGTCGCGGGTATATGGGCGTACCCACGACGATCGGAGGGTTTCCTCTACCCACTGATATACCTTTGATACCACGACATACCCACGATGTGGACATACCTACGATTTTGCGGGTAAGGTTTATCATGAATCGTGGGTATGTCCACATCGTGGGTATGTCCACCCCCTATACCCAGCATACCCGTGGGTATGCGCGTTGATGAATCCGGGCCCAGCGTGGACACCAGCAACCCTCAAGTTCATATGTAATGTGTCAGACCAGCGCTGCTTCGGACGCCCTCTAGGCCACTTTCTTACCTCCATCTTCTTTTTGACTAACCTTATTCATTATAACATGAATAAACGAACATAAGGTATAAGAAATATATGTATAATATAAATTATAATATAATATAAAAACAACATTTTACTATATATAACTGCTTTATATAATAGGATCTGCTTAATCCGTCGGTCACGTTGCCAGTCACAGGAGGGTGGACTGAAGCCAAGAGATGCCTACGACAGTGCGGCGTATGCCAGCCGGGTTTTCTTTCAGCTTAACCATGGGGGATTGCTGGCGAACTGATAATCTTGACGGCTGATCACCCAAGTTTACGATATGTTCAACGGGCAACGCGTCACGGTATGAATGGGAATCAAGTGATCAGAGCCTATGGATTCAGAAGACGTGCCGCAGACGTCGTCCAACGTGCGCCAGGATTCGGGAGACGTGCTAAAGACGTCGTCCAACGTGCGTAGAGACTCAAAAGATGTGCGCTAGACGTCCTTCAAAATGAGTCAGGATTCGGAAAACGTGCACTAGACGTCGTCCAACGTGCGTAGGGATTCAGAACACATGCCGCAGACGTCCAACTTACGTAGGGATTCCGAGTAAGGGGAAACAGTAGGAGGAGATCAACAAAGGGAGACCACTAGAGGGAGGAGGGAATAAGGAGGACCAGTATTTTTCCTCAATATCGTCCAATGTGCGTCGGGTTTCTGAATACGGGTCACAGAAGTCGTGGCAGATGTGTCGGGGTGCAGAAGTGTCGCCGCAACGTGGTGACACGTGAGTCGGGACTCAGGGTCACAAATGCGTGCTTGTCTCTCACTCCGGTAGGAAGAGTGACTATGGGAATAGGAGGAGTATTATTGCCGCAGGATCGTAAACGTTGTCGACCTGTTTCTCAACACGTCGAGAAGGGCACTTCGGAGAATAAGTCGAGTACATGCGATAGAGGGTGGATGGGCTTCATAGGGGCAGTGGAGATTCTGATCCACAATATCCCACATTCTATATAGTCAAACAAGTTTTTTACTGTAATAAAAGTAAGAAGGCCTAAAGAAGAAAGAAGGAATATTGGGTTCTTCCATTCTCCTGGTTTGGAGGCGAAACCCCCAAAGAGACGTTTAGCGGCTGCTAGGCCGCTGAACGTCTGGTAAAATAATAAAATAAATATAAATATAAATGATAAACATAAAGTAAGGATTTCTCATAAATGCTTATATGATAAATTTCGTCCAAAATCAATAATCCTAATTTGAAACGTTTCCGGACAGGACAAGTAGGCATCTTTAGGAACCTTCATGATAACCTCTAGAAGTGGAAGTCCTGCTGCTTCTCTGCCTTGTATTCTTTGCAGTTGAATATTTTCCGCGTTTCACCTCTGATAATAAATCTATGGGAGCGATAGAAGAATTCTTCACTCTCAAGATCACCACCGCTATCAGTGTCATTTCTGTCACTACAGCCGTAGTCACGCGTCATCATCGATGTTGCAATTTTGAAGCCATCAAGCTTTTTTCAACCCTTTATTCTTGAGCGGGTGCGTGTAGCACAGTCGGGGGAGATGCCGGCTGTCGCGTGCACTCGATACCAGCTTCTCTTGGTAAGGATTTCTCGCTCAGGCCAACCAAGCCTTCATCCCTCCGGTGTCGGTGAGTTGGTACCACACTTGTCTGCGAAGGATAAAGCTCTGACTTGTTCATCGGCTGGTCACCGCAAGTCATTCTATAGGGCCAAATACACATTCAAATCGCATCCACGACATTCCTTAAAAGTAGAATGCGTGGCGCATTCCAAACGGGATTGAGTAACGTCGCCTTTTATCATTTATACTCATTCCAACCTTTACTACTCACTCGACCCCTATTCTATTGAGTGAGACTTTAAGAGGGCTCGATTTTTTAAAGCTGGTCTGTGTTAAGTTAGTTAAAACCGTTCGCCACATGATATTTTCACTTGAAGTGCTCGCCTTAACGGTAGATCGACCATGTTACGAGGTTTTTCGTCACAAGACGTACGCTGCAGACGTTTACTAGCTCAAACTTAGGTAGTTAAACCAAAATAATAAGTTAATAAAACACAAACTGCACCATAAGTGAAAAATGACGCTAATAAGGAAGGTGAATTCAAATGTTTAAACTTGAATAAAAATGCTGAGGAAGAGAGAAATGGAGTTTGAACGTCTAAAGACGCACTTGAAGAGCTGGTCGCGCCTCCTGCGCCACTGCTTATATGTGGGTTAGAGAATGAATGGTATTTGTCAGCGCCGATGAAGAGATTAGGTCTCCTGATAACTGTAAGAAACATTTCTATTGATCGATTGGATAAATTCTTATACAATAAAACCTGCCACATTAACAACGAAATCGCTGCAGCGACATGAACATAGAATTCCAAGATGAGCTAGGTCAACGGTCAACACGCCCACTGGTCAGTAATACAGGGTGCGCCAAAATTATGGCGACAAGTTATTCAAAACGCCGAAAGCGAAAATGCAGCACTTTCGAAAAACCAACGATGAAACAATGTTTATTAGTCTATTGTGAGCTATACACAACATTGAGATTCGAATATCTATCCATCGGCGTCGATACCGGCTTTGAGACGCTTCAGGAAGGCATCGACGGCGGCACGCAGGTATGGCGTATTGAGCTCATCCCACGTCTTCTGGAGAGCTTCCTTCAAAGAATCCCCGGAGCGGTGAGGTTTCCCGCATGGTTTGGCTTCCAGAACTGCCCAGACGGTTCAATCCGTCGAATTTAAATCCGGAGAGTTGGCTGGCCACTCATGGAGGCTGATGGAGGCCAGGAAGTTGCCTTTGCATCAGTTCTGCATCATTCACGTCCTGTGAGCTGGAGCTCCATCCTGTTGGAAGGTTCAGGAGCGGTTTCCAAAGTAAGACACTAGCCCAGGATAACAGTTCGTCCTTCAGGAGGTTTAAATAGTTCTCCCTGATCTCCATTTCTCGCGACATCCGGCGGACCGAGCGCGCCGGGCACCTAAGAATTCGTTCACATACCTTCACAATGTCTTCCGTAGTTGCCACATAAACGTGTCTTCTTCGTCTGTATCTATCATCCTTGGTTCTCAGGTCTTCACAGTGTCTGATGGATCTATATAGAACACTTCGATGAAGTCCGAGTCGCTGGTGAATGTCGCGTGCCGAGAAGCCTTGACGGTAAAGTTCAACGATTGAAGCACGGTGGTAAGAACGTTTCACAGTCTTGAAAAACAACTTATTTTTATGCTTGATTGAGATAACCATAAACAAATTGATGCCGTAGAAACAATAAAAGAACAGAAAAAAGCAGACGCTCCGAATAGGAGGTCAAATTGTTCGCGCATGTGCTGTCGCCATAATTTTGGCGCACCCTGTAGTTCTATAAAAAGGCAAAATTAATGCACATTTAAAACGTTGAAAAAAATGTGTTGAACACATCGCAATACAGCGGAGCAGATGGAGAGCGATAGCTGTGACAAAATAGGCGCAAGGGATTAACACCCGCTTACCGGCCCATTATTCTGGAGTAGGTCAGCTCGTATCGCATTCGGATTTCTGTGCTGAATTCAGCCTTGACCCGCGCTATTTTTTCAATGAAGTTCAGTAATTCAGGTGCAAACTAAGAATGAGAAGCGGCGCAAACCTAAAACCGGCTTCGCTGCCTGGTACGCTTCTCACTGCAGGTTGTTTCATGAATTTTCTTGCTTAGATCACCTAAGCTATATGTTACATTTGCGTAAAAGTTTATATGAGTACGTCTTAAGGAAAAGTTTTCATCGCCATGTTCAGAACGATGTTGAATGTAAGTGTAATAGTAGAGAAGTTCGAATACGAAGTGAACTTTCTCCTAGAATTAGAAGACGATTCAACACCGGTTTACGTACAGTGTCCTTGCACCACATAAGTGAACAAATTAGGGTAAGGATAAAGGATGGCGTTAATCAATCCCCATTTGGGAAGTGCTATTCTACTTCAGGG